>BDUI01013737.1:38315-51930 GCA_002335545.1 Apodemus speciosus | reverse complement strand
GTTACAATTGTTTGTTTCTTTTAGATGTTATCTATACTTTTGAACATATACTTTATAAAGGTAATGGGATGACATGGGTTTTATCTCACTCTGAGGATTATCATGCTTCTTTAAACATTATTTTTCAGCTACAATTTAAAATTCAACGACATATAATTTGTCACCATTCATTTTAAAAGTATTTATTTTTTAATTCTGTGTATTTCTCTCTATGTGTGGAAATGTGAGTGTTGGTGCCCTTGAGCACTAGGAGAGGGCATCAGATTTCTTAGAGCTGGAGTTACAGGTGGTTGTGCTCCATGTGATGTCAATGCTAGAAACTTAAATGTGATCCTCTGCAAGAGCAGGAGATCTCTGTTTAGTCACCTCTCTACCCCAACTATTTTCATTATAACTAGAATTTTTGGTCTTATTTGGAGAATCTTTTCCTAAGCCAGAAAATCAGAACTATGTAAAACATTTTCATAGGTTCTTTATTTTTTAAATCATACTTAGATTTAAAAGTCATACAAACTTTACTTCCTATAATTAAAAATAGGTTTTAATTTTCATTAATTTTAATGATGACATCTGACTGAAACAGCAGTATTCAATTGACAGTTAAATATTATTTTACATACTCTATAATGAAAAATTATTTTTGTGTGGGTGCACTGTTTTATAATCTGAACTCTATTCTGTCGAATTATGCTTATTATTATAGAAAACACCCCTCTCTCCTGGTTTTAGCAGCTTTATAATAAGTTTACCACAAGTAGCATGTGTCTTTGAGGGATATGGTTGTTTTTATAGATTTTTTTTTCCCTTGTGCTGTGTGGGCCTTGAAATTTTAATACAGTTAGCATCATCCTGTGAATGTAGACATAAACATAAAACACTAGAAATTTATCTGTGAATACAGTGAATTAGATTAGTTAATAAAATGGTTATTTGATGTACCTATAGAGCAACACTCTATAAGCAGTGTGCTGCTCCATTCCCCAGACACTTCAGCAACTTTTATAGAGAATCTGTAAGTGACAGTGAACTATGTTAGGTTCATTTATGTTTAACTGGTTTCTAGGCTGCTTAAATGTAGATGGAAAATGACATTGATGGAATGGTAACTTTATTTTTTGCTTTTCAAAATTTGTATTAGTTTTCTTTGCCTGATTGTAACTGTTCAGACTTCCCGTGCATACTAAATWAAGAAAGCTCTTGTCTAATTTCTGGTACCTCAGGGGAAGTTTCAATAATTACTTACATATTCATAGTTGATAAAAATCTACTAGTGTATTACTATTGAACCAAAAGATTTTTGTGTCTATAATGTACAGGTATTAAGGGATGCCTCATGCAAAATTGATCTCAGTTCCCTTTTTGTACTTGGTTAATTGCCTTTATTTCATTATTGGTTTTCCTTCACTGTCTAAAATATTATATATTCTTGTTCTTTACTGCTAGATAATTAAATTTGGCTTATCTTATACTTCAGTGTTTTATCTCCCGTGTTTCCAACTTCTTTGAAGATTGCTCTCACTCTAGCTATCTTACATTTTCTCAATTTACAATTGATATATTGTCTTCATTTTCTCAGTTCAAGCCTCAATTATGTAAATGTTTGCCCTACTTACAAATATCTGCCTTGGAAATGCTCTGGATTAGAATCAATACTAGATTTGTTCCATCTGTATTGACATACTGTTTGGTTTGCAAATGTTAGTATCCAGATGTGTTAAGATATGATTGACACTTACCACTAGTAGTGAATGAAGACTGCTTTATTGTTAGTTCAAGACCATCATTTTTTTATATTATGGTTCATTTTGTTAAACCATTAAATTTTATAAATACAAGACATAGTTTTATAAGCAATATTTTGTCCTTTAGGTGTGTGCAAGATCCCCAAAGCACCTATCTCCTCTTGAGACTAAATGAGACAGCTCAGTTAGGAGAAAGGGACCCAAAGGTAGACAACAGAATCAGGAACAGCCCCTGATCCTGCTGTTAGGAGTCCCACATGAAGACTGAGATGCTCAACTATTACATTATGTACAGAGGGCATGGGTCCATTGGTCCATGCTCTTTGGTTGACAGTTCAGTCTCTGTATGCCTCTATGTGCCAAGGATAATTCATTCTGTAGGTTTTCCTGTGGTGTTCTTGACCCCTTGGCCTCATTCAATCCTTCCTCCTCCTTTAGCTGTGGATTCCTACAATTTTTTCCATCAGTTGCTAGATGAAGCACCTCTGATGTTTATGATAGGCTCCTATCTGCAAGTATAGCAGATTATTAACAATTTCAGGTGTTGACTCACTCTTATAGTATGGGTCTCAAGCAGGACAAGTCATTGGTTGGCCATTACCTCATTTTCTGCTCCATAATTTACTTCTGCACATCTTGTTAGCAGGTACAATTGTGGTTCTAAGGTTTTGTGGCTGGGTTAGTGTCCCGGTCCCTCACTGGAAGTCTTGCCTTTACTGTTTCAGGTTCCATATCCCCCATTGCTAGGAGTCTTACCTAGAGTCACCCTCATAGGTTATTGACAGTTTCCATTGTCCTGGGTTACAATTTTGACCCAGGGATGCCCCTTCTTCAATTCCACTTGTTTCTCTCAGTACTATCTCTATCCATCCTCCTCTGACCTGAATCCCCCTGTTGTGATACCCACTCCCTCAGCTCCCCATTCCCCTCCTGCAGTCCACTCCATATCCTATTTCCTTTTCTTAGTGAGTTTCAAGTGTTCCCCTTTGGGGCAACCTTGTTACTTATCTTCTTTCAGTCTGTGGATTATAATGTGGTTATCCTTTACTTTATGGCTAATATACACTTATAAGTAAGCATATACCACGTTTATTTTTCTGGGTCTAGGTTACTTCACTCAGGATGATCTTTTCTAGTTCCATCCATTTGTCTGAAAATTTCATGATGTCATTGTTTTTATGACAGAGTAATACTACATTGTGCAAATGTACCACATTTTCTTTAACATTTTTCAGTTGAAGTACATATAGGTTGTTTCTTGTTTCAGGCTAGCTATTATGAATGAAGCTGAGATGAACATAATTGACCAAATGTCCTTGTGGTGGAATGGTGGAGCATCTTTTGGGTAAATGCCTAGGAACAGTATAGCTGGGTCTTGAGGCAGATCTATTCCCAATTTTCTGAGAAACTACCAAATTTAAATAGACAAGTTGAATAATAAAAATTACTTATAACATATGTGACAAAGATGAACTGATCAATTCATGAAATGCTTTTGCAAGTCTATACAAAAGACTATTTCTATGAAAAAGTAAGCGAAGGTTTTCAACAATCAACTCATACATCTAAATCTAAACACAGAGAAAATTTCTTCTTGGAGTTCTGTCAACTCTTTCTTAATAGTAATCCTTGTTTTGACCTGCATTTTTATTTAAATAAAATTCACAGAAAGCCTTTTTTAAAATCTGCAAATTATAATGGAGTTTTCTAACTCATTTTAATAAATTAGCATTTCCTTAAAACCCCAAACCAAGAGATATCTCATGAAAAGAAAAAAACCTACAGAAATCTACTATCTCAAAACTCCTCTATTAATGCTTACTGATGGATTTGTCTGTACATGGAAAGTTTTACTCAAGGCCGAGGTGACTGAGATTTAATTCAAGAATTTATTGGTGATACAAAAAAACAAAAACCAATCAATTCACTATAGAAACAGAAGGCAAAGGAACAAGATGATCACTTCAATAGATGCAAACAATTTGCAAAATGAAATATCTTTTCTTTTAATGAAAACATGGCAAATTAGGAATTAAAAGAATGTTTTCAGGTGGGAAGGATGTGGATCACAGTAGAAGGGAAGATGGAACACTCTTCACACAGGTGGGCGAAGRACTAGATCATCTGCTGCTACTACCTTTATTCATGTACATTGATTTTGCAATGTTCCTTAACTGTTTTCCATGTAAGATCTAAAACATTACATTTTACTTCTGTTGGATGATGAAATTCATGCATTTCGAGCAGATAAACATGGGTTCTGGCTTTTAGCCATCTGCGGTCTTATTTTTTAATTACAAAGGGTACAGAAACCCCTAACTACAACACAGAGAGGATTTTTCCTTAGAGTTCTGTCAACTCTTTCTTAATAGTAATCCTTTTTTTGACCTGCATACTTTTTTCTTTCCAGTAGACTCTTTTCTTTTTGCAACACTGAACAGATGACAGTAGATTTCCCCCAAATTCATCTAAGAAAGTTATTGTTTGTACTTATGTTCCTGAACACTCATCCAGTTTCCAACCACTGTGAAGTTCCCAAAGAGTTCCTAGAATGTCAGTTTTTTTTTTTTTCCAGCTCAACCCTACTCTACAAAGCAATTTCAAACTTTGTCAGAGGGGGGTGTCTGTGATTAAAAAGAATATGCTAGACGGCTTGGCTTAAATGGCAGACATTTGCTTCTCACAAATGCAGGGTAACAAGTCCAAGATCAAGCTGCTAGGAGATCTTATGTTTACAGAAGCCAGTCACATGGATTGGCTTTATTTTGAGTTGCAATTAAATTGCTTTGAAATGGTATGATACTTTGAAATGTGATGTCTATTAAATGTTAGCTCTGATTAAGCCTTGGGCAATGATCTTCCACCTATAAATGAAGATCCACTTGAGTATGCTCATCAAGGTCCCCCATCTAAGGCTGAAGGAATCAGCATTATGTCTGGACCTGTGGCTGTACCACACCCTTTCTCCTCTTATCTTTGAGGTGTGTCTTTTCCCAACTATGAAACTATATTCTGAGTGTTATGATCTATGCTGCACTCAGATGAATGCAAGGAAGGAAAATGATGTTCTTTAGACTCTATTTCTTGTATACTTCTTTCTTGTCAGATGCTTTGTCTTTTTGTGTTTGTAGAATCTCAGTTCTATTAATTTAACTAAGGGAGCCATTGAACTGGGTTTCCTTGGCCTGTGTGCAGGTATGTATCACTCACTCAATCTAAGAAGTTGTGTAATAGCTGCTGCCTACTACCATTGTTTATCATATTGTATCCATTGGGAGTTATTTTAAGAACATTAAGTTATATTTTAACAATTATTTTATTGTAGTTGAAGGTCTCTCCTTCACTATTACTAACATATTATTTTTCCATTGTAAGTTGTATTTGTTCATTTTAGGTCAATAATAATGTTGGATTTCAAATCTCAAATGCATTCCCCCA
Source organism: Apodemus speciosus (assembly GCA_002335545.1). Lineage (NCBI taxonomy): Eukaryota > Metazoa > Chordata > Mammalia > Rodentia > Muridae > Apodemus > Apodemus speciosus. The sequence continues at coordinate 46,750 of BDUI01013737.1, read as the reverse complement.
CATAGATTTAAGTTTTGAATTATTTGTTTTATTGAGTTGCTGTTCTAGATGGTAGAAGGAGGTGACCAGGGATGAGACTTTGGTCTGTCTCCCAGCCTCTCTGATTTCTGGTCTGACAAGATACAAATATTTAGTCTCAACCATATTCTCTTGCTACTATGTCTTCCTTACCATGATGGACTGAGAGCCCTTCCAACCTGGAGCCAAAATGAACCTTTTCTCACTTAAATTGTTTTTATAGTCACTGTAGTGACAATTTGTCATCACAAAGGTAACTAATGAAAACATACAATGTGCATACAAATGCTGACACAAACAGAAAATATTGATACATACTCTGAGAGACTATACACGTACACACACAGGTAGTAACAGGCACACACAGGCTCTTAGATACACAGACATAAACACAGATGCATACACATACATATACACACATGCAAACAGACAGAGACAGATACATAGACATATATGCATATACATTCACACTCATGGGCAACTTAGAACACACACATGCTCAATCAATCAATCAGTCAGTCACTTAAGCATGGAGGAATTGTCAAAGTTCTTCAGGAAAACTGATAACTCATTGGCAGTTTCTGGTTGCATAACTTTAAATCTGACATTCATGTGTTTTCTTCTTGCCTCTCATATCTTTTCAACGTTTTAGTTCATACTGTATATGAGATATTTACAAGTCTCAGTTAAAAGGTCTCTTCCTTTGGAGAATTCTCTGAATTTTCTCTTCTATTACATTATGTTGTTACTTGATTGATTTTCTACCTTCATATTGACAATGATTTTCCTTTAGGAGTGCTGGGGAATTTTCAGAGATAGAATTTGTTCCCTGATTGCAATTCATAAAGCATGACAAAAGCTGAGAAATGATTATTGAATCTCTGGRTTTATATTTTAAAAAGTTATTTCTAATTTCTAACACTAAGGTATGTTCCAACCTAAGAAAGAAACTAGGAGCATATTCTAACTTCTGGCCTCTTAGAGATATGACTAATGGAGAATGGACGGGACAATATGCTTGAAGAATCATCTTGAGGCTCAAGCAAAATCAGCTGATTTAGACTTTAGCAGTTCTACTGCTAGAGAAGATAAGCATTTAACTTTTTCCCCTAATTAACCCTTTCAAAACCCTTAACAATCTGACTAAACATTTAGGAAGTGTAGGATATTTTTGAGCTGTAATCTCCATTGGATGACTCAGCYGGAAATCATCTAATTCAATCACTGCAGTTTGAATGAATATAGACTCTGATTTTTGGATGATGTTAACATAAACACCAACCAAACACAGAATGAGTCATAAGTGTCTCTAAGGTATTTAAGCAATCAAGTCCCGGAGCCAGCAGGAAGCAGAGTTAAGAAACATAACTCATCCAGGACAGTCATTATTGGAAATGTGATTTCTGCTTCACCAGGCATTTTGAGGGATGCAAAGAGATTAGGCTGAAAGTCTAAGAAAATAATTGTGTTCTCATGCATTCAATAATAGTTGAATGTCTTCTCTGAAGCAAGTGTAACTATGGCASAAATCTTACAGAATATTCAATATTAGCATAATGTTGTACCTCCACATACAAGAAGGCATGATCAATAGTTATGTCATGTGTCTAAAGTTGTATGTGTATTGTAAAGGGTGTGGATGAAGGAACATAGGAAAACATCTAGAGAGTGGATAGCAAGGATTAGCATCTGAGGTTGCCAGACCTTTACACACATACACACAATACACACACATGTGATCATGCTGAACATGTTTTTTTGGAAACCTTATATGTGAACATGAAGCCACTGCATATTCATTGTGCTGAGAAGGAACATCCTTGAGCTAGCATCCGTAAGTTTATAAATAAGTGCTAACACCAAGNTTTATATTTTAAAAAGTTATTTCTAATTTCTAACACTAAGGTATGTTCCAACCTAAGAAAGAAACTAGGAGCATATTCTAACTTCTGGCCTCTTAGAGATATGACTAATGGAGAATGGACGGGACAATATGCTTGAAGAATCATCTTGAGGCTCAAGCAAAATCAGCTGATTTAGACTTTAGCAGTTCTACTGCTAGAGAAGATAAGCATTTAACTTTTTCCCCTAATTAACCCTTTCAAAACCCTTAACAATCTGACTAAACATTTAGGAAGTGTAGGATATTTTTGAGCTGTAATCTCCATTGGATGACTCAGCYGGAAATCATCTAATTCAATCACTGCAGTTTGAATGAATATAGACTCTGATTTTTGGATGATGTTAACATAAACACCAACCAAACACAGAATGAGTCATAAGTGTCTCTAAGGTATTTAAGCAATCAAGTCCCGGAGCCAGCAGGAAGCAGAGTTAAGAAACATAACTCATCCAGGACAGTCATTATTGGAAATGTGATTTCTGCTTCACCAGGCATTTTGAGGGATGCAAAGAGATTAGGCTGAAAGTCTAAGAAAATAATTGTGTTCTCATGCATTCAATAATAGTTGAATGTCTTCTCTGAAGCAAGTGTAACTATGGCASAAATCTTACAGAATATTCAATATTAGCATAATGTTGTACCTCCACATACAAGAAGGCATGATCAATAGTTATGTCATGTGTCTAAAGTTGTATGTGTATTGTAAAGGGTGTGGATGAAGGAACATAGGAAAACATCTAGAGAGTGGATAGCAAGGATTAGCATCTGAGGTTGCCAGACCTTTACACACATACACACAATACACACACATGTGATCATGCTGAACATGTTTTTTTGGAAACCTTATATGTGAACATGAAGCCACTGCATATTCATTGTGCTGAGAAGGAACATCCTTGAGCTAGCATCCGTAAGTTTATAAATAAGTGCTAACACCAAGSAAAATCTGATATTTGTTTTCATTGTCAGTTTGCTTCCTAAATTTCATTGTCAGTTTGTATCCTAAATTTCAGTTAGAAGTCATAAGCCTGCCATGAGCTGTCATAGATAATGGCTACTACACAACAATAGGAGGTTTATTACAACTCAGACTACGTTAACCTTTTGTAACAGCCTCAGTTGTCACATGCAGAATAGCAGTGACCTTGAAGAAAGCATAAGGTCACAGCCTTCAACTGATGCATCTTCAAACATCAGTTTTCTTCAATTATTTTATAAGAATTAATAAAAATGTAATAATAAAATACCTTTAAATTATCAAACTATTTGGAACTATGCTATGGAGATCCAACCACAAGTAATAACTGTTCTTATGAAAAACTATGTAATTTGAATATGAAAACTGTTACAGATACTAAATATTTATTTTTTAGAAGGGAAAATTGCTATCTTAGAGCAACTGACTAGTAAGGTCCCAGGGAAATAATCTGTGTTATTTAATGGCAGAAAGATATCAAGCAAAATTGATGTTATTAGTAATAAAGAAAAATGCCATGCAAAGATGACACATGTCGGGATGATCAAATACCCAATCAGCTCAAAGCCTTCAGTTTTGGTCACCCTCGTGTGTGTGTGTGTGTGTGTGTGTGTGTGTGTGTGTATACTCATATGTGTTCAGATGCACACTCATATATGGGTGTATGTATGGGGAACAGAGCATGTGTGCATATTATCCACAAAACTCAGATGCCATCTTCCATTTTTTAATGAGACAGGGCTCTCATTGACCTAGACACCATCATGTAGGCTATGTTTGTAGAACAGCATCCCCAGGGATCCATTTGTCTCTGCCTCCCTAGTGCTAAGATTWTAGAAATGTGTCACCAAATCCACCTTTTTCATTTGGCTCCTGGGAATTGAACTCAGATTCTCATTGTAGCAATACAAACATTCTTTCATGTAAGCCATCTCCATAGTTTAGTACCTTGCTTTTTAGTGTACAGACCAGAAAATATTTAGTTTACCCTTGTAGCTTTTAAGGTGTGCTGCAATCACACATTTCCAATGGTGTAGGGAGAAGGCAGATAGAGATAAAACAAAAATGGATGGCTATTCCATTTCATCTTCACTTATGAAGCAGGTAGTAGGTGATTGGTGACCATTGGCCTAAAAGAACATATGAGTTTATAAACAAATGCCCTTTCCAGCTCTTCTAGAGACAGTGCTTGGTCTAACCTTAAGACTAATTATGGGACGTTTACATTTGGTGAATGTAGTTTACAGTCACTAAATTTGTGTGTTGGGCTGATAGAAAAACTCAGTGGCATTTGACTTACTGCAGTTAATTTTGCTTTGCAAGTAACAATTGGGACATACTGAGCCTTTCCATTTCAGAGTATTTCCAATTCTTTCTCTGAATTTAACATTTCATATTACTGCCAAGGGTGTGTTTTAAAGTTAAAAGTCCTCATAGAGAAAAAGGAGATTAAGAACAATTTACTGGAAATAAGTAGGAGGCTCTGCACATCTGCTTCGGAAGCCATTCCTATGCTGATCTTCTATTGTGTTGTGAATTTACTGGACCTGTTTCCAGAAGGAGGACTGGCCCTTCTTTTCTCTTTGAAACTAGTCAGAGAATGTATGCCTTCACTAAATAGGGCAGAGTCCCACCTTGTTCTATACACTGACACCATGAGGTTGAGCCTCAGAATCATATGAGTATTTACAGTATCTGTGTTGGTTTTCATGCAAGCAGTAAAGAATACTGGTTTTCTTTGAATGGGAGAATTAGGATTCTATGTGATGCTGCTTTTTAATGTGATGAGTAAAGATTTGGATCTGTTTCAGGATTTAAGTTGATAAGCAGCCTTAAAGGAGAAAAACAGTTTTAGCTTAGAAATGTCAATTCATTTGGCTTCCAGAGAATGATTTGCAAATGCAGACTACTTCCTCTGTGTAAAYGAAAGGCTGCTTTGCTATTCAGTAAGTAGTATGGGTGAGGCAAGAGGAGAACAACTTTGAACTATGCTGTTTCTAACCTCCTCCTGTATTAGAATCTGGGTTATGTGGGAGCAGAAATGTCATCTAAGGAGGCCAGCTGTCTTCTTAGGTTGTGCCATATATAGGTTCCCCGTGATCTGTGTTCTCATTCCAAGCTTTGCAGCTTCAGCAACTTACAGTTTGAAAGGAACCCGGAGTGGATCAGATGCAGGGAACACAACAGATGTTGAGTAAGTATCAGGATCCCACTGCAGAATTCTGTAAAATTAGACTGGAAGCTAGCATCTCCTAGAGACCGGTACTTCTGCAACTTATTGTACTCTATACTCCTTCCTGTCAAGAAAACTTAGTTGGTGGTGTACATGACAATACAATAGCAGATTTCTGTTGAGTATAAACACATTATTTAGCACTCAGTAAATTTGAAGGTATTAATTATTATGACCACAAATGCCAAGAGTAAAACAAAGGCCAGCGGTAGCACAGCTAATGAGTGATAACACCTTTGGCATGCCCCTCCCCACTGAGCTGCATTCCCTGACCTGAGTCACTTTACAATGTAACCTAGGCTAGCTTACATGCATTTACTTACCAGTTAACATATATGAAAATTGACAGGTCCCATGATTATTAGTGTACCTGTGCAYGATTCTAAGTACCAGATTCTGGGCTTGGTAGACCAGATGAGGTGTTTGTTATCCTAYACACTAACTGCGAAGTCACATCCAACACTAGGTCYTAAATGCAATTTTTTTCTATTTAAATCAGTTCAGCATTCATTGAGCATGTTAATATGTCATACACATTTTTTATTGTCCTCCTCATAAGTGGACAATCTTATGATACACAAAGAATTTAGGTACAAATATCTTAGTTAATTTTCTCTGAGGCTAATAAATCATGTTGCGATGCATTGAAGTAAAGCCTTTGGGATGCAGAAGAATCTGGTTCCAATCAAGCTCTACCATTTACCGCCTCACCAATGCCAACTGCTTTATCACCTGTATCCCAAGCACACAAAGGTCTCATCTGATGATTATTCATATGAAAGTGCTTTTTTAAACACTCTGTGGCTATTCTAAGAAATATGGCTGAGGAAAGTAGTGCTGTCACTTTTGCTTTCTAAACATCAGTCAAATAAAATGAGAAGAAAGAAATTAACATCTAACTTCAGCAACACTAAAAMATCTCTAACCCCGAATCACAATGCATGAGGAAAGGCTGCTGAGTACACTAAAGTATTATATATGAAGCATGGTGACACAGGSGAGTAATGATAGCACTTAAGAACCCAAGACAGGACACTGGTAGATCCAAATCAGCCCCTGCTGTGTAGCATCTTCAAAGCCAGCCTGAAGTACACAGAAGGATATTATTGYGAACAAAGCAAAATTAGACTTCTATCTCCAGAGTCTAGCCCAGTACATGAATGGAACTAGAAAAGACGATAATGAATGAGGTGACTCAGACCTCATCTGAGGCTCGTAGTTCTTAAGCTTTGGGTGTGAGTAAAWATCTAAAAGTGACTGCAGGAACCAGGGAAATAAAGAGGGACTGTTGCTGGGATAAGGGAGTGGAGAGCAAATGAGAATAAAGCAGCAGATTTTATGTGAGCTTCTCAGGGATCTAGGGAAAGAGAAGGAGAGGTAAAAGAGATAAATACAGAAGGACAGATGAGGGTTAAACAACTGTAAGGATTCTGAAAATGTCATAAGGAATCATACCATGAATGACTTCCTGCCAAATTCAGCAGCTATATATAACACATGGAAGTTTAACATAAGCCTATGTAAATATATATTTATAGTTTAAACAAAATTTTCTATCTGGYCAGACAATGCTTATACCAAAAACCAAAGAYAAGCTAACAATAAACCCCARCCTGAGTCAGGAGAAGACCTTTTTWWGAGTTATTTGCCAGGGCATTCCAAAAGACTCCCAAAATATTGCTACTGCCCTTGGTTGCTCCCCAGGGGTAGATTGTAAGTTCCTATTGATGAAGATATCTTCCACTTCAGATGAAGGACCCAGAGGACTTTGTCTGGAATTGACCTGAACCTCTACTCTCTGATGACAAGCTTTCATGACACCAGAAAATGTCATGTCAGCTTCCAAAGGAGAGGAGCAACCAAAAATTCTACCCAGTTATGGCACTTATGAACAACAACAATGACCAGCATGGCACAATAACCTTAATGGTGCAGTCTAAAGAAAACATGTATCTTGAAGGAGAACATGCAATCCAATTTATTAAGTCATCATTTTTAAATACACTATAGAAATTTGTCTTTATATCCACATACAAATGGAGTCATTACTCCTCATCAAGGAAGCTTCTTGTTGCAACAGATTGTRGCAATTACAAAAGACCACAACCAACTCAAATGTAGMGATGTCAAGTCTAGTCCCAGTGAATACATCTACAAAATAACTCCTGCATCCTCTTGCAACTAAGGMTCCGGGGACATTGTGGAAGAWAGGGTGGAAAGATTATAAGAGCCAGAAGGTCAAGGAGTCCTCTGTGAGACTGTGTTTCCTAGTAAGTCAGAAGATACCATACCCCTATAAATTCTTACTCACATGAATGTCCAAATATGAGATGAATAAGGTTGACATTAAAAGATATGACAAAGTACATGGGGGAAAATCACAGGAGATCTCAACCCTACAATGAATTGCAGCCAACTAAGAAACTGTGCAGAAACATTTTCCTCAGGAAAAAGTCCACTAACTGGTTATCCAATACTAAGTGGTCAGCCCTTAAAACATACATATGATTGACATTATAAAGACCAAGTAGGTTATATTTAAGAATATATATACATGCAATAATAATTTATGAAAAGAGCTGCTGTGAATTTGAAAGAGAGGAAAGAAGGCAAGACTTGAATGGAGGAAAGAGATAAATAATGTAATCACATTATATCTTAAAAAAAAAACCTTAAAGTACAAAGAAACAAAGGTAAWACACAAGAGCAGCTGTTGGATGTTCCTAAATGTAACTACAAAATTCATAAGGTAGGACAAAGCCACGAACTATTGTTCTTCCAAAACACAAAGGCATAGTTAGAAAAATCTGTCACATGAACTAAAATCAGTGCTGTGGTCAAGAATTAAGGGAAGGTACAGATCTTGTGTGTGCATACACACAGRATTGGTGTGATGGCTGTTCATTGTTGTCAACTTGATTACAAATGAAATTGACTAAACCTTAAAATGGAGGGAACACTTGTGAGGGACCTTTTTGCATACTTTGTAGTAGGAAGATCCACTTGTAATCTGGATCTTTGAGGTAAGAAGACACATGTTTAATCCAGATCCTTTGATCTGGAACAACCCACCTCTAGTTTGGCCACACCTTCTGCTGAAAGCCTATATAAAGAGGAAAAAGGACCTTTTATTCATTGCCTCCTTGCTGTTGCCTGGTTAGCATGTCCATTCCTTTGCTGGCATTAGAGCCTAATTCTTTGGGATGATAGCTCATATCAAAAACCAACTGAGACATCCAACCTTATGGAATGAATAACTATTACAACTACTGGATTCTTGGACTTTCTGTTTACAACCAACCATC
>BDUI01013737.1:20634-30753 GCA_002335545.1 Apodemus speciosus | reverse complement strand
TTCTATTCATTTCTACTTTAAAAGTGGGAGTTTTCTTATACTAGATGCAGTTATTGACCATTGAAAAACTTTTCCAATTTTGCTCATTTGTTTCATCTGCAATTTATTTTTCTTTGTTCCCCAATTACTCTAGCATTGCCTTCTTTTGTTCATAATGCTATATTTCTGATGTGCATTTTATTTCCTTCCCAAGAATTTGTTTTTAAATGGTACTATTTTCTACTAAATTTGCATGATCATATTTCAAATAAAATTAATTTTTGTTTATCTCTACTTCAAATTCTGCTCCTGTTCTTCTTCTCAATGCTGTTATTGACACCAAATAGGTCTTCTTTCAGTGTACTCACAGATAAAAATTAGGATGACTTTCAAGAGAAATGTAAAAGTTTAATTCAAGATGTTGATTTGATGACATTTTGGTTAAATAATGTTTTCATTGTTTCAAATTATAAAAAATCAGTAACTATAAGTTAACCTGAAAAAAATTTCAAAGTATGACTAAGGTGAAATTATACACAACTTTGTCAAGTGCCAGTCTCACAATCTAACAAGTACATAAGTATTTGCACTTTACCTATTTAAGTCTATGTGTGCATGTTATAGAAGATTCTAAAGATTTTGTTTCTTTTGTTCCATAATATGTTATTACAGCACATATAATCACATTTATAAGAAATGGTTCTCTGCCATACATATGTAATTAGCATGCAACTTTACTCTTTTCTTATAAATTATTGACTAGTATAATATTATTGACTAATATAATAATGTACATGTTTAAGATATCTTATAATGCTTGCTCAATACTGTATAGTGTATCTGTGATATTAACAAAGAAAAATTTGGATGCTCATGCGGTTAGCTGAAACCAAGGACTCTGAATTACTGGTACAAAAACAAAAACCCAGACAAAACGACAACAATTATAGAGTGATGGAATGTAGATCTAATTTTCTTAGAAAATTTTTGGAGTATATATGTAAGCATTTCAAGATCGTACCCTAGATAATTAATTCTTGGGTCAGACTGTTAAGCCCAGATCTGCCCCTGACCCTGCAAAAAAAAAAAAAAAAATCCCATCGACCCAAGTGAAACATGGAAGGAAACAATTATTTGTGCAGAGGGTTAGTGATACATTTTAATAAATTTATTTAGGTATTGACTTATTTTATATTTTTTGTTTTATTTTATTGGTTATTTTATTTATTTGCATTTCAAATGTTATTCCCATTCCCAGCTAAACCCTCCATGCCCTACCCTCCTCCTCTGTGAGTGTACTCCCCTATTTACCCACACACTCCAGCCTAAGTGCCCTAGCATTCCTCTAAGATAGGGCATCCAGCCTCCACAGGACCAAGGGGCTCCCCTCCCATTGATGTCAGATAAGGTAATCCTCTGCTACATATCCAGCTGGAGCTATGGGTCACTTCATGCATACTCTTTGGTTGGTGGTTTAGTCCCTGAGAACTCTGGGGGGTCTGGTTGGTTGATGTTCTTCCTRTGGGTTTGCTAAGCCCTTCAGCTCCTTCTGTCCTTCCACTAACTCCTCCATTGGGGTCCTGAGCTTAGTCAGGTTKTTGGCTACAAGCATCTACATCTGTATTGGTTAGGCTCTGACACAGCCTTTCAGAGGACAGCTATATCAGGCTCCCATCAGCAAGCACTTCTTGGAATCAGCAATATAGTCTGGATTTAGTGTCTGCAGATGAGATAGATCCCTAGGTGGGGCAGTCTCTGGATGGCCTTTCTTTCAGTTTCTGCTCCACTTTTAGTGCCTGCATTTCCTTTTGACAGGAGCAATTCTGGATTAATATTTTTGAGATGAGTGGGTGGTCCCATCCCTCAACTGGGGACTATGCCTATCTACTGAATATGAGATTTATAGATTTTCTTTTCCCTTTTGTGGGGTTTTTCAGCTAACATCATCCCTGTCTACTTTCAAATCATAAAGTTTGCCTTTTATAAGAGGACAGTTCTAACTTGTCATGAGTAGATAGGAATTATACAGCCATTGCCCTTTTAGTTCCATAACACCCCTACCATGTTCCCATTTTATCATCTGGTTTTAGCTTATGGTCACATATGCACTTGAACTGAGACAACCACTAACCTCTTTTCTATGTCATTAGAATTGTCTTTTTTTCTGGACATTTCTTATAAATGGAGGCATACAAACCATGAATTTTACATATTTTTTCTCTTGCTCAGTTTAATGTTTCTAATGCCCATCCAAGCTTTGCTACTTTCAGTGACACAGGCTTTCTATTGTTGAATGGGCATCAATTCTGTGGATACAGTATGATTCTTTATTGCTTTACCAGGTGACAAGTATTTGGAATGCTTTGACTATCATCAATACTCAGTCACAGGACTTTATATCAGTATATATTTTAAATTTTCTTTGGATAAAACACTGGGATTACTGGATCATATTATATATTAAACTTTAAAAGAAACTGACAAATACCTTGGTAAAGTAGAAATAGCATTTTATAATCCTGTCAAGATTGTAATGGAGATACACGTTTCTCTACATGATTGCCAACACTTATTAATGTTTGTCAGCTTGGTGGCAGTCGCTCTAGTCTCCATGCAATAATGCCTTATTAAATTTCATTGTACACCTTCCTAATGACTAATGCCATTGAGCATGGAAAGGCACAGTAAATGGATTAACAAAAGCAATTTTCAAAAATGAAGGATAAACTCACAGTATCTCAAAACTTTTTCTATAACTGCAACAAATAAGTCAACATGATATTAACAGAGGTAGACACAAGACTCAGTAGAAGAGTAGAATGTCTACAAGAGAGTCAATGAGTATGCCAATGGACTTTAAGGGTATTTTTATTATTATTTTTTTAAGTTTTGAGATGTTTTAWTCGAATTAAAACATTTCTCCTTCCATTGCCTCATTCCAAACCCTACAATATACACCTTCCAATTGTCCTTCAAATTCATKGTCTCTTCTGTAACTAATTATTATTATATACATTTATGATTTTGTATGTACATAAATATATTCTTAAACATAACCTGCTGAGTCCATATAATGYTACTTCTGTGAATGTTTCTATGGCTAACCTTTGGCACTGGACTATGACGAATGTTAAAAATTAAATGGTGCTAGAGTATATGGATTTTTAGCTGACAAAATAATGATAAAATAAAGAGAGTCAATGTAATTTTCATACATATTAGAAGATAAAGGGTATACATATAAATTGAAAAGCAGTAACAAATTTACAATTAAACATAGGTATTTGTAACTCAAATCTAGTTACTAATAATATTTTACCTTTGAGGCTAGGGATCAGTCCAATGGTAGGGTTACATAGTTAGCATACTCAAGGCCATGTGATCCATTGGCAGTACCAATAAATGTGTCTGTGCGTACATGCATGTGTATTTTTCAAAAGATAGATTTATTTTCATCAAATAAACCTTTACTTTGTGAGGAAACTGGCTAAGAAAATGAAGAGTGAGCTATAACTTAGGGTTCAGGCCTTTCATTCTATCCTCCTTAGGATACTGAGGGATAAGAGTCAAGGCTTACATGAGCTATAGGACAAGTTCAAGGGTATCCAGTATGGGTAACTTAGTGATACCCTGTCTCAAGAAGAAAATTAAATAAAATGGCTATTCAAAGCCTGTGAGAAAGTACTTGAAAATAGCAAATCTCAAGAAGGAATTATACAGAATATGTAAACACTCCAAACTGAAAAGCAAATAATGAACAATTTAATTAAAAAATTGCCTGAAACTCGAAGTGACACTTCAACAAAGAAGAGGGAAAATGTGTGTGTACAAAGATGTTCACTGTGTTGAACGTCAGGAGAGTGTAGCTTCAAGTTATGATCACAAAACCAGGCACACATACTAGAATAAAGAAACAAAAGACAGCGTCTCAATATACCGGAAGTACTGATGGCTCTAGAGATATTCTCTCATACATTGTTCATGGGTGTAGGAAAGGTGATCCTCCTATGCRTTGCTGATAGGATAGAAAATAGCAGATACTCTGGAAAATAGTTTGCTGTTTTAATACAACAAAATTAAAATAGGCTTCCTAGATGACCCAACAGTCACATTCCTCGGTGTTTATCATAGAGAAAGGAAAACTTCACTCAAAAACCTATATACAAATATTTATAGAGGATGTTTGTAGTAGTCAAAATCTGGAAAGAACCCAAATGTCATTCAATGGTTGAATGGATAAACAAATTGTGAGACCTTTATACAATGGAATACCATTGAGCAATAAAAAGAAAACAAACTATTACACACTTGCCAACTTTTATGAATCTCCAGGGCATTGTTCTGAGCAAGAAAGCCAGTACAGAAAGGTTACGTATCATCTGATTCATTTTATACAACATTCTTGAAATGACAGGGGAGCCAGAGATGATGAGTGACCCTTTTCAAGGATGAGAATTGGAACCCAAGAAGGTATTCTTCAACAGGGGCAGCAGTCCCATTTCTTTTGTGTTGATTGCATAGCTCTGTATCTTATCTGTGACAGTGYTTACTTGACCCCACACACGTGGAAAAATTCATGGCACTTAATACATACACTGAGAGAAGAAAGGAGGGGCATGAAAACCCACTAACATCTGAGTTTTTAGATTACATCACATGGCTATCAGTTCCTGAGTTGATTAAGGCATCATAACACTTTAAACTCTATTGTAAAATATTCCTATTGTGGAGAGACTAACAAGACTCCTTGGGACTTTGCATTTCTTGTGAATCTGTTATTTTCATTTTTAAGGAAATAAGAAAGTTAAAAGAATGACTCATGATAAAACCTTGAATCTGATTCCTCTAGAGAATCATGGTAAACAGATGTACTGAGGGCTTTCTATGTAGATAATGTTTGTGAACAAAGAAATATTCCATGATGAAAGTAAATTGTTATGTGAGTATAAAAAAGAAACTGTCATTGTCAGTTGCACATGAGTACATCACAATTCAGTTTAAGACCCAAATGCATGTTCAGTCCAAGTTACAAGTGAGTTCAAACACTGTCTTTCGATTTAGTCATTGCTTTGCTCACCAATAAGTTTATTGTAGAGATCAAAGTTCTTGAAATCTCCCAATGAGTTAAATTATCCACAAAGTCCCTGCTTTTCCATTGTTTAGGAATTTTAATCTAGCAACCTGTCTTGTCTGGCAAAAGATCCCATCCAAAGAACTTCTATGTCTATATGATCCAGCTGAAATGTAGACATGACCTGGATTACAATGTGATCTGACTGGAATATAGACATGCCCTTAGAACAAACCTTTAATCACTAACAATAAAGGTAAGATTTGTGCATAAAAGGAAGCAGTGATGTTTGAAAGTAATGTCTAATTGAGGGCAGACAACGTGATAAATCAGAGAAATATTTGACAGAGTGAGTCAGAGATAGGATATGTCCTTCTTTCACAAGAAAGACATGAAAGAGAGCCTACTTACAAGCAGCAGGGAGTCTTGGRGAGGAAGGACAGTTAAGTGAGTGCACTTCAGTGGAGTTTAAGCAATGCAGTTGCATTTAGTTGAGAACAGTTCAGTGCAGCTCCCTGTAGCTCACTTAACTGCAGTTGAGCTCAGTTGAGTTCCTACAATTCAGCTTGTAGAATTCAGAGGGAGTTTTTCCAAGCAGAGCAAWTCAGAAAGATGAGAAAAACCAGTTTGAATCAGTCAACTTGGAGTTTGGAGCCAGAATGGATGAGTTGAACCAGCCCTCCAGAGTTTAGAAAGAGCTAGAAAGGATATGCATATTCAGCAGTAAGCCTCTGAGATGACAATGACATCTAGCAAACAAAAGGTATTTGTAAATTCTATCAGTAAATCTCCATCTGTAAAATAATGTGGAAACATTTTTGGGTATTCAGACCTAAGCACAGTTTTGAATCCATTGTAAATGAAAATTACTTAATGCTGCTTTTCGTAGTATGAGTGCGTGTGAATGTGCTTCCGTGCATGCATGCATGCGTGAGTGCATGTGTGCATGCATGCATGTGTGTGTTTTTGTGTGTGTGACTAATAAGGGTTAATGGTGATAATTAGATTACTAATGTTAGAGTCTAAGGACGAGATGCTCATGGAAAGGAAAAAGGCATTGTTTTGGTTTGATAGGCTGTCACTGGAACAGATTCCTCCAGGCTTGTTCTGACCCTTAGTGGGATATTGAACATGCTGCATGGAATTCTGAAGCCACCATGTGAAAGAGAGATCAAGAAGTTATTTGGAGGAAACATTGGCAACTACCTTGTGGTCCTGTCATTCATAGATCTCTTCAGAGACTAGTGAGTAATTCTCTAAGGAGCTGCCTATGAAGTAGACTTAATTCATGTCATCTTATAACTGCTGAGACAGGTGACAGATGGATTTGTCTATCACAGAAGGGACTAAAGTCAAGGAAGCCTGTGAAACCACAGATTCCCAGAGGGATGTTTAGTTCTTCCATAGTTGTGATCTCAGGAAAGGAAATAAAGATCTATCAGGTGAAACGACTCCATTGGCACAATAAACTTAGGGCTGTTCACTCAGGACATTCTTTGACTCAGTGAGATCCATCTCAGCTACTGAGCTCTCAAAAGGTTGTTTCCTTCTGGGTTATCACTCATCTAATATCACTGCAAAATTAGCCAAATATGTGAGCTTGAGGAAAAATTCTCAAGCCAATAAAAGTGAGACTTTTTCTGCTAGCATTTAAGAAAGCATTTACTCATTTTCCTTTGCATTTTAAATTAATCATGATAAAGAAAACATGGAAGCTGTGGAAATTCATTTCAATTAAAAATGAGGCGGGGGAGTAAGGCTTTTGAGCCAGTGACCTAAATGAAGTTGTGTATGACAATAGCCTTGGAAGTTCTGTTTGGGTATGAGAAAGCTAAGGATGGATGTGACTTCTTTATGCTGCCCACACTATTAATTGTGTAATTTAGGAGGCTGAGGCATGGTGACTAGTAGTTCAAAATCATCCTGGACCACGCAATGAGATCTTCCTTTAAAACCCAAGACCGGGGACTTGTGAGTTGGCCTAGCAGATAAAGAAACTAATCCTCACTAAATCTATTAATCTGAGATTGATACCTAGAACACACATGACAAAAAGATAGAAATGAGTCCTGTCAGTTTTCTGTTTACTGCCATGTAGGTTCTGTGGTATGTGTATGGACACGGATACACACACACACACACACGCATGCATGCATGCATGTAAAAGAAGAAAAAATGAGATCCAAACAAAATAGAGCTGAGAGGTAAATTTCAAAAGCTACCTAACTCAATAAGCACTGTCTTGTTTGAAAGTAGCTTTCAGAAGCAATAGTAAATAAGGAAGAGTTGCAAAAGAAAGTTTGTAGTATGAGACACTGGACAAGCCAGCTSTTAGACTGCACCATGATATAAAGATACAGAAAAAGGAGAGAAGTAACTGGATATGTACCTAGAGAGGGATATACTAACTCATAAYRTGGAAGACAAAATGTTATGAGCTTTGCTGCTCACCATGCACATGGAACAGATCTAATAGTTCCCTTCAGAGACTTTATGTAAGATTTGGGAACTGTTAAGAAGAAATATGTAAGTTGTCTATAAAATTTACTCTCAGGTGTCTGCCTTAAGTTGTACATGAAAAATGTTCCAATAACAACAACATCAAGAACAACAACAACAACAACAACAACAGCAACAGCAACAGCAATAGCAGCAGCAGCAACAACAACAGCAGCAGCAACAACAGCAGCAGCAACAACAGCAGCAGCAGCAAAAACAAATTTTATCCAATTCTGAGGGGTCATCATAGGTTCCAATATGGAGCTATCACTATAGGCATGTCATAGAACAAATATGACACATGCTGCTGGCTCCCTTACATATGGCTTTATTTAGTAAATAATTCCAGATATAAAATATTATTAGGATTAATAAAGATTCTAATAACTGAAGTGTAGGAACAGAAACCATGGCACTCAGAAGATGACTAAAGTTGGTCTCCTCACATGGGTTTGAATACCACAGTGAGTCTTTTATCTGGAAGGCAAGCACTAAGCGGTGCAGTTTTCATGCACCAAGATGGTATAGACACAAGGAAATATAAGGGAAAAAAACACAGAATAAGGGGCAGGCAGTGATCAGAGAGAAAGTGGTTGATGCTACACATATATAAAACTGACTCTTAAGTTTAATAAAACCATAGTAAATATGGAATGGGATTAGTTAAAAAGAAATCTAGACTTACAATATTACAGAGCAAAAGAGTAAAATTGGCAGTAAAAGTTTAAAATTATGTAGAACRTACTAGACCATTGACCACAAAACCTAAAGAGGGTACATTCTTCCTCAGAAGTTGCARTACCAAAGAATGATGCAATGTTATTGTATATGTACTCAGGAAAAAGTTAGGTTCTTCTAGGCTCTTGTGACCATGTAAAATATGAAACAAAGTAGTAGTGGAAAGAGCCTTCCAAAGTCTGAAAATGTTTACACTTCCCCTCAGAGAGAACGTGGAGAAGAAGAGGATTCACTGCGTTCCGCTTTTGCTCTGTTTCTTTCTGCCTCTTTGTAAGTAAAGAGTGAGAAAGGTACACACCACTGTTCTCCCATCCTTAAAGGTACAATGTCAGGTGCAATACCAGCCATACCAATGACATATMATCTTAAGACACTGAGGAGGGAGACATGAGAGTCGTCTTCCCATCTGGAGGTTTTCTATCTGCAGGCGAAGTATGTGGACATAGTGGACTCCATTGCACCATCTTCCGCCATTGGGCCCCTGTTCTGTGAAGTGGCTTTGTGGATGACAAAGGCATGGAACCCCTTTTCTGACTTTTGACTTCTGGACTACAGCTGCTTGTGGCATGTCCTTTTGAAAACAGAACAGTCCTCATCCTCATCCTGATAACAGGCTTCTCAGGCTCCATTGGCCAATGGCATGTCTACACAGGCCAGGCCAATCTGGTGTAGAGAATGAGTTTCAAAACAACCTGAGCTACACAGTGAGAACTTTTCTCAAAAATAAAAATAAATAAAAATAAATTAAAATAAATAAAGCAACAATCAATTGCACACATACACACATAAATTCCTGTTCATCTCCCTGACCATGAGAATGAAGGTACCCCCTCCAAAGGTCTTCATTCCAATGGTCTGTAAAGAATCCTCCAAAAGGCCTCTGACATTATGACTCTGACTTGGTAATCATTCATGAGGTAAAGATCATTTTGTTCCTCACATGCTCTGTGTCAATAGTCATTCACATAGTTTCCTGCAACTAGAAGGGTAAAGTACATGAACACTATGACACCTAAAACCACATAGGAAAGAGTCAGCTACAAGAAAATAAATATGCATCCTTCCAAACCCAGTGAAATGTTGGTGTTTCCCTCTGGTATTTTTATGATATTAATAGTGTCTGAAAATTAAAAACACTTCYAGTTTTGGTATTTCTAACTGATATCATAYGCCATCATTTCCCACATCATTTACCCCTCTTTTAAACATTATTTTAATTGAATTGATAATATTCAATCAATGATTAATAATTTTAACTTGATTCCTCATGCACTGTGGAGATTTATTTTGTATATATTATAAATAATTGTGCGATGCATTACTTTCAGATAAATCTTTTTGCATTTTTGTTTCTCTAAAGAATAATGCTAGCAAGGGAATTATGGGATATCTATGTGAAGTTTGGGTGTATGTGTGTAACATCTAATACAGTGTAAAGTTCTTGTTGAAACATTTACGAAAATTCTAGTTAATATATAGAAAGAGTGTAAACCAATAAAAGCATTATTACAATGYTGAACATATTAAATAAAGTGTCAGTATATCGTACTAAGTAAAACAAGCATTCCAGTGTTTATATTTATTGAGTTTTGACAGTTAGCATGGAGGAACTCACTTCCATGCATTAACTGGTTGAAATAATTTTATTTTTGTGCATTTCCATACATTTTGTCAGATTTTTTCCTATTTCTTTGGGCAAAGCATGGGTCTTACAGTTTCCAGAAAAGCACCTCCCCAGCACTAACCTCAGTGGTTGAATGAAATTAAGTGTGCCAATCTTAGGGACACACCTTTGTGTGGATCCCCAGCCAATTATATTCTGCCTATCAAAG
>BDUI01013730.1:30290-45715 GCA_002335545.1 Apodemus speciosus | reverse complement strand
AAAAAGAAAAAAGAAAGCAATTTAAGAGCAAGAAACAAGGATATTAGTGAGATAAAAAGATATGACACTGACATAATTATAAAAAGAAATTGCTCCCCTCTGTCAATTACATGAAAGGTAATTMTTTACCCTATCAATAATAGTGTCCYTTTGGGGGAGTGGTTAGATGAAGGATTCTAATAGGGAAAGATTGTGACACACAGAAAATAGCAACCCTRAGGGGAAAATGATAGACTCAAAGCAGAATTGAAAGTTCTACATCCTTGGTTGATAGATCATTGTCTCGTCAATAGAACCTGCAAGGACTAATTTAGACAGACACTTGAGCTGTGGAATGTTGCAGCATTCCCTCTGTCTTAGTTGTTCTTCTATTGCTGTAGATAAAATACCACAACCCAGACTACTCATAAATGAAAGTATTGGGCTTATAGTTTCAGAGGGTTACTGTTTATGGTGTGGATCAAAGGCGTGAACAGCTGAGAGCTCCTATCTCAAACTACAARGAGTTATCGAGGGCACTTTGGGAAAGGTGTAGTCTTTTGAACCTCAAAGCCCAGCAGTGACACATCTCCTCCAACAAGGCCATACCTCCTAAGCCTTCCAAACAGTTCCACCGACTGGAAACCACCTATTTAATGACATAAGCCTATGAGGTCATTCTCATTCAAACAAGAACACAGCCTTTCTGTGAACTCTGACAGAACTCTGACAGGGTCCAATTTCAGTAACTTTGGAATAACAGATTGCTGTTATGGTTGAGGGCCTATTAAAGAGTACAGTAGAGACAGAGAACAGAATGGGTSACAACAGAATTTCAACAAGGTCCTGTCATAGCCTTGTCATTAATTCAGGTCATCCAAGGGCCATTACTAGCCTCTCTTCATATGCCACCTCAAAGGAAGGGCATCTTTCTTACTATTCACATCCTTTAACTATCACTCCTGTTCACATTATAGGCCTATTTCCAATATACCATGTAGATTTCCCAATGAGTAGTCAGATCTATGTATCAATAAATGCCAAGAAACTGAGTTCTTCATATATGCCAAAACATGTAGCATAGTCTGTAAGCTTAAGTGGGGAAGCATAGTTTCTTATTTCAAAACTCTTTGAAATTCTGATACTACTGATGAAGTAATGGAAACTTATAACCAAAGAACTTGTTTTTTAGTCTCTTCCTCTAGATATTGTGTCTAAGTTCCAGGAAACCATAGCATTCAAGAAAATGTAGTTGTCCTCTCTCCAGTCCATCATTATATAATGATATATTTGACATCTTGTTGGGATACTGCATGTTTGTCCATATATATAAGTCATCACTGGCAAGTATTTCTATTCATGTATACACTTTTTGGTTAGTGAATCTCTTGCGTGCTGACATGGACTCAGGATCTAATGATGCATTTTTGTGTCACCAGGTAACATGGGAAACTGATGCTCTGTAATATTCTAGATCTGTCTGCTCAAACTCTGTAGTCTCATCTTCCATACCTCCTCATGGTACCTCTCCAGATCTTACAAAGCAGACAGGACACATCTAGAATGCACCGTTTTGATATCAGCCCACAACTACCCTCTCCAGAGTAGCTTCTCTAGTCACAGAGGTTTTATATTCCCCTGCTCCCAGGAGTCTTCCATAGTTTCCCCACAGCAGTGATATTTAGAAATCAAATTAAAGAAGACCAAGTTCTAGAATTTTTACTCTGTCACATCTTACAAGGAACTCCAAGTGGTCTACAGACTTGGATTCAGCAAAAGTGAGGAACAGAGTAAAGAGATGGATATCTGTAGGTATTCCTTTCTGCTGTGGTTTATCACTAAAAAGCAAAGTCAGTAGAAAATGAAGAGTATGTGAGATTATAAGATGGAATGTATCAAGCTATGAAAAATAATTCCTTTATGTTTTTGTTTTCCTTTCTTTTTTCCTATGTGATGTCTTGCAGATGATTGAACCGAGGGTTGTGTATGTGTGTTAGGCAAGCACTGAACCACCAAACCAAACCCCCCCAGCCCTATTTCATTTTTATTTTGAGGCAGAATCTCACTAAGCTGTTCAAGTTGACCTTTAACTAACTTGTAGCTGGGATTTGCAATCCTTATGCTTCAGCCCCAGGAAAGTGCTAAGATTACAGGAGCCAAGCCAACCACTATAGGTCTGTCCTCTTACGAGATGTGACCTAGAAGCAAGTCTGGCCATCCCTGCTGACCCTACATCTGGGAAGACAAAGGCAAGCACATAAAGCAACTTGGTATTGATCATGGGTTCAACAACAAATCATTTTACAACAAGAGGACCTATCTGTTGATTTAATTCTTATTTAATGCAATCTACAAGAATTACATTATCTACAACTAGTAGATATCATATAAACTTCTAAATTCTAAAAATCATTAAAAAATTATTGTATGTGATCAAAATGAATTTAAGTTCCACATTTGCAAATAATAATTATATAAGTACTTGCTATTCTTGTAGATTTTAATATTTCTTTGTTGACAGGTTTAATCAAGAGGAGCAAATCGAGCTCCTCTGGGGATGCTTTGTAGAATTTTGAAGGTAGATTTGGTTCTTCTGGGGACACTTTATAGAGTTTTGAAAAGTTTTGAAAAGCTTTAAACCATGACACTTATTTTGACCAAGAGGACAAAGGAGGCTCTGCAGAGACAAGGGACATGCTTGTTTAAAAGACTTACCTGCACCAAATACTCAGAACATCAGTCGGAACCCACATCATTCTTGCTTATTTGAAAGTCAGAGAATGTAAACTTGACACTCAAATCAACAAATCCTTTGGGATATTTTAAAGAGTAAACTTTTCATTCTCTGGCTTTTCCTTTCCAGACAAAGAATTCTGTGATGTTAATCACAACCCAAAGAGCCTAAGTATTTCAAACTCAGAGACCAGGAACCCTGTCCAAAGTCAGAGTCAGAGTTTGAGACAAAGTTTACTTCACACAGTCCCTGCTTCTCCTGACTATTGGATTTTTATTTATTACAGCAGATTTATCATGTGCTAGATAATTTCACATTCATGGCTTTTCTAGTGCTCAATTTATCAAGGAGAGTGGTGCCACATCCTCCCGTATTTTATCGCAAGTACCATCAGACTGAGAGAGACAGGTTCTCCTTCTCTGGTAGTGACTTTGCTGCTAAATCATAATTCATAATGATATGTCTTTCCTGGGTTCAATTTTTAATGTTGCTTCCCTTTTTGGAGTGTTTACATAACAGGGGAAAAAAGAGGCCATTATATATGAGTCCCATCTACATCACTCATGCGTGCCCCACTGAGCAGATGAAATCAGATAGCTGAAATGATTCAACGATTTCAGCTACTCACTCTAGACAGTTTGAAGGAAGTTGTATACTTTTTCATTATCAAAGACAAGAAAAATGAGGAGAAACGTGAGGTGCCCTAAAATCATGACTTTCACTCTCCTTCTAAGTTGGAAAAGTGAGGTGCTCAGTGATACTATACATTGATTATTTAATACAAAATAGCTTATAATCAAAACCATATGGATTAGTGAAGGGCCAARGGCCACTGGCAAGCTATTTTCTTCTAGGCTGTTCTTGGGTGTGAATACAGCTACTAATAACATTCATTTTGATGTAGAGGAAGTCAACAGATATGATCACTGTTCCCTTAAAGAGATGTTCACAGTTTCTTAAATTCTTTTTTCCCCTTTCCCATGTGCTTACAGAGGGTTCACCTGTGTGAGACCAGCACGTGGTACTGTTAACTCCACATGGACCATTAGCTCTGAAGATGCCCCACTTTCATTTTCCAAGAAAGTTAATGGAGGTTCTCAAAATAAAGGCATTTTCAATAACAGTGAATATGGGAGATCAGTGATCCTTCCAAAAAAGTTCAAAGTTTCTCCTTCAAGTGACTCCATAATGACTATCAGAAGGCACTAGGAGTCAAAAGTCATTGAATGAACAACTTGATATGACTTTCAACAAAATATTTCATGTCTGGAATCCTCCGGTGCCTTGATGATAATTAAGGACAATTCCCATTCTCAAATTTTATGATTCCTTGACTCACAACTTTTATCCAACTTTATTGAAAAGAACAAGAAAATTACATTACCTATTCCTCCTTGATAGCTATTTTTTCTGATGAACATAAACTATGACTGTCAGAACCCCATTCAAATTCAGTCAGTATTCATTTTTCTGCACTTCACAAAGATCAGTAAAACTAGGAAAATATTTTTCCCAAATTTTCATGGTATTAAGATGATGGTTGTATATGAACAAAACTGTTCACAGGTCAGTATCTTTTTAATAATATATCACCAGTGCTTTGTTTCTTAATTTTACAGTTTGGTAACAGATTTATTTTTGTATTAATGATGTTCATAAACATCTGATAGGCCAAATATCACTTCACTCTCTTAGTTAAATTCATTTCTCACTCTAACAATGCCTTATATTGTTCACTAAAAGTAACTGGAGTCCTAAGGTAAAAATGCACTCAATACTATTATTATAAGTAAAAAATTATAATTATTAAAAATTGATTGATTAGGACCTTCCAAGAGGTCATATATTTAGAAAAAAACAGCTCAATGAATAATATTGAGTTACAAAATATCCTTTTAAAAAAGAAGAAAAAAACTAGATGTAGAATAATGTTTCTAAGCATCTTAAAGAACAAATTCTATCAACTAAAATGTAGAAATGAGTTGTTGAAAATAACCTCAAAATATGTTTGGGGAATGAGGAATGGTTGCTATACATAGCACATCCTTAGTAAAGGCTAGCTCACTGGACAAGTTTTATTATAGGACCTGGAGGCCTTTATTCCTGGTGGAGATATATTACCATTGGCAGGTTTAACAACTAAGTATAGATTTAGGAATATCTTCAGTCTTTGTTTCTTCTCTGTTCTACTTGGAAAAGAAAGGACTTGTGAGAATGGTATTCCCAATTCTCACAAACGATTTAAATGAGGCATGTGTTTAAGATTTTATGGTTGCCCTGGTTGCTTGCTCTGTATTTTTATTAGAACACCAGTCACTTAATCTCAAAACCAGTGTTTGTCTTAAAACTGCTGGCATCTCTCCTCAGAAGACTCTTTCCATTTTAAACCAAAAATTAAAGTTTTATTCCAAGTAGCACAATGTCCTAAAATTGTACTTATATTCCTGTTGCCTAATGTAAATTTAGTCTGAGCTGCAGAAGCCTTGGTAAAATTATACATTCAATGTAACTTTCCGTGTAAAATATGCACATTCATATTGTAATGGTTAATCTTTTCTACTTATTGGACCTGAAATCAAGTGAGAGGCACATCTCTGAGTTACCTCTGTGAGTACAAGTCCTCCTTTCTAGTGAGGATTACCCGAGGAGAGAAGAATCTTCCCTACAGAACAATACAATGCACTTCAACCCAGATATATAGAGGTTCCAGGAACTGGTGGTTCTTCTTACCACTCCCCTCCCTTCTTGCTGCTGAGTGAGTCTCTCTTGTTGCTGTTGCTGCCATCCCTACTGCCATTGGACCACTGTTTTCTGGCCATTACTGTGTGGAGTGAAGACCACACGTTCTTGAAGAATCCTTCAAGCTCTTAGTCCCGCCCTGGGACTAATGAACCTACCAGCCTCGAGCAGGCACCAGGCTCTTAGTCTCTCTACAGGAGACAGACATTGTTCTGTTATACAGCTGCTACCATACAGCCCACTCTAATAAATCCTCTTTTGTAAAACATATTCATTCCCTCAATTTTCTTTCTTTAGAGAATGCCAAATAATATGTACATGTGTGTGTGTTGTGTGTGTGTTGTGTGTGTGCACGTGTGTGTGTGTATGTATGTATAAGTATACATGTATTGGATGTATGTGGATTTGTGTACACACATGCCTATCCTTAAAGATTATAAATAAGGTTATTCCTAGAAGATTATTCCTAGAAGATGAGATTATAGGTATTTTTGCAACTAAAAAAAAAATCTTATTTTCAAAATTTGTTATGAGTAACATGTATTTCCTTGGAAAGTAGTATAAATAATATGTTTTTTTTTCTCCCTCCCCTTGTTCCCCTATTCACCCCTTCCCACTTCCCTGTTCTGGTATACCCCTGCATTGCTGCATTGGGCCTTTCCAGAACCTGGGTCCACTTTTTTCTTCTTGTTGGACCGCATTTGATATGTGGATTGTGTCTATGGTGTTCCAAGATTCTAGGCTAATATCCACTTAATATGTTTTAAAATATAATATTTCTAGTGTATGAAATGTGCAGGAGTCAGTTTACTTCATCTACTGTGTTGCTTCTAGGGGTCTAACTGAGGTCATCAGGCTTGGCAGCAAGACCCTTTACCCACTGAGTCATCTTACTATCACTTTTTTAAAATAATAAATTGCAATAGTTTAGTACAAAGTAATGATTTAAGGCACATTATAGCATGTCTACGAACCACTAATATACTCCGTTTTCATCACTATGAACATTGGGCTACGATTTACACTAGGAAGGCACGGCAGGTACTTTTTACACCAGCTTTACAACAAATGTATGAGAAATGGGTTGTGATGCTTCAACCACTGTAGAGTCAATAGGACATGGGGATTTTTCAGTTCTATTTCACCGACCTGGGACCACTCTCAATTATATTCTATAGGTCATCACTGACAAAATCATCCTTGTGATATGTGTAATTATACACATACATACACAATGAATGTGTGTATGAATTCATTACATAGACTCAGTATTACACTAAAGGGTGGATCATTTAAAATATATCACCTAGCATTATACTATCCTGTGAAACTACTGGAATGTTCTTTCCAGAGTGCTGCTGTCATACTACAAGTACTGCTTTAGTATCTTTACTTTGCCCGGTACACACTTTGTCAAAAAAAAATATTTGTCCAAATAATAATTGTGTGGTTATCCAAAGATACATTAAATTACTTACCAAATACCATGCTTGGGCTTTTAGATTATTTCCAGTATTTTGCGATTGCAACCAGTATGCTATGAATGAAACATAGTATACATCCTAATGAAAACACTTTTTAATGACAAGGCTCTTTTTCCTGTGGCTAATCTCTAGACGTAGAATTCTTGATGTAAAAGATATTAACCTAGAACCAAATTTGCACATATATTTTTGTTGTCAGTTTCACAAAGTGTTTAGCCCTTCAGACATACCTTCAACATGCAAAAGTAATTTGAAGCTCGACAGTTAAGGGTTCAAATCCCAGCACCAGACTTCCCAGCGTGCTGCATAACAATGAGACCCCAAAATTTTGGTTCCTTCAGTTGGGGAGAAAATGGCTTAATGGATTTAAATGCTCTTTACATATTGTTCTAAAAGTAAAATAAGGTCCCATGTATAATCCAAGCAGTATCTAACATATGCCCCCAAGAGTTAATAAGTATTTCAAAAAGAATTTGCTTGTCACCCAGACTATAATTCTGAGTCAAGATGCCCCAAATTGCAATCCTTTAAGTGCGACCATGGTTCTGAAAACAGAGCATCACACTATGACTTCAGTAGGTATCCAGGCTCTCTGGTGAGGTACCTGTATGTCAATCTACCTACATAATCCATTACTGATCAATGGAATCATTTTAATCCAGTTCAGTCTTCCCCATTCTCTTCTGAATTATCTGTGAGTAGTGCACGCCCTCTCCCCCACTACCTCTGATTTTGAGTTTAGTCTTTAACTTCTTTTGCCCAATGACACACAAGCAGACTTAAAATGCATCACATCCACAGGAGAATTCCAAATGATCTCATGTGCTCTGGTCTGTCTTCCTCATGTCCCTCTCCAGGTGCTTTTCTCCCTGACTCTCGAAACAAAAATCATGTGCCTATGACCTGTACTGCACCAACCTAGGAGAAGCTAGGTGAGTTTCATCTAAGCCTCAGTATTTGGGGCTCTGGTTGTTTAATGCAGTGTGGTTGATAGTCTTCATTAACCCGCTAACAGAGGTATGCGTGACTGCAGAATAGAAACAGTAGAGGATGCACATTCATTCAGGGTCTTTTACCAACAGCAAAGCCAGAACAGTGCTCCAGTCTTTCTTTCCACTGCAGAGGCATGGCACAGAGAGTACTAGCAAAGACAGTATGTTTGAGAAAATTGAGTCCAGGTCCAAGGTAGGCAAGGTGGTCCTCAATGCTGCCTTGTCTAACTTCAGTTATTTCTCTCTCTACTTCTTTCTCGGGGTGATTTACAAGGTGATAAAAGACTCCAAACTGCAGAAAGTACTTAGGCTGTTAAAAAGTGGCTTTTTATGATCTCTTTCTCTTTATAGTACATGTTGTTTCATTAATCAAATGCTTATTCTATTAGAAGTCTCAACCCTTTCAGATAGTGGGACATTTCATTTTTATTGCCCTGAAGTGGCTTTAAAACCCACATACTCTCCTACAAGCCACCAGTGAGTTCTTGGGGCTCAGACTCTGTCTTTCTTTGATCTATCTATTCTGCATTAGCAATTTAGACTTCAACTTTTTAAACTTTTTTGTTTTGGGTTGTTCCTAAAATAGATGCTGCACTGTCAGCTGTACCCATTTATTTATTTATATTTATATTTTCCTCTTCCACTGCCATGCCTGTGAATGGATCCAGAGAGTGATGATGTGCTCAAATCTGAAGATTCTGCCCTCCACCTCATCTTTTCTAGCCTCAGCTATCCATTGTTTGTTTGTTTGTTTGTTTGTTTGTTTGTTTGTTTTATTGGCATTTTCTTTATTTGGTCTTATCTTTAGTGGGTGAAGTAGATCCTCTCAGACAATCAGCAGGAGAAGGCTCTGTCTTTGTCCTTCTCTCCCATGCCGATGCTGGCTTATATATTAGCATCCGAGTCTGCACAATTCATCACCAAAGGGACTCGTTTGAATTTTCATCTTATAGCCTTCATGTTTACACTGCTATGAGTAAAGTATACAATTCTCTGTGACTATTAACCTAAAATTGTAATCATTACCTAGCAGTACTTTAAGTCAATTTTTAGAAATCCAATATATGCTAGATAGGAAGATGGAGAAACTGGATACAAACATAATACAGGTGACACAGTCACTAAATTAGAACTTGTGAATACAGAAGTCTTTAGAAGAATCCAGACAATGTTATCCATATCATATTAATACCTAAGCTGTAAAAAGAGGGATCTGAAGAATTTCTGAAGAAATAGATTTTCAATTTTTCAAGCTGCCAGAAACATACATATGAGTACGCAGCTTCATGAATGTGTATGCATCACATGCTTATCTGATGCCTCTACAGGCCAGAACAAAGGGTTAAATCCCCTGGAACTACAGACAGTCACAAGATGGTACATGGGTACTAGGAATCAAACCTGGGTCATTATATCAATTCCAGTAGTTTAAGGAACCCTGGTGAACACACATACCCACACTGACCCAATGGGGTCAGTGAACTATATTTGATAGACAGAATTCCTTGCCACATTTTAGCAATGAAATTTCATTGGAATCCAGACATACCTGTTTGATTACTCATTCTCTTCATTCCTTTCAGTACAAGTAAGGAGGTACAACACAGACTATATGTGCTGCAAAGGTAAATATGCAGGGCTGTCATTGTAGTGCATTGTTGAGGGCAAATGAGGAGGAAGGATGTATATGAGCTCTAGTCGTGGGACCG
The DNA here is from genome assembly GCA_002335545.1 of Apodemus speciosus. Lineage (NCBI taxonomy): Eukaryota > Metazoa > Chordata > Mammalia > Rodentia > Muridae > Apodemus > Apodemus speciosus. The sequence continues at coordinate 36,078 of BDUI01013730.1, read as the reverse complement.
AAGAATATCTCATCACAACACAACAARTATATTCCCTTTTAAATATCCTACTATTGTAATTTTTACATGTAAGAGATGATCTTTTGCTGACAATATTTATTTCCTTTAATATTTTGTTCAACTGTATAATCTTTACATCTTTACATGTAAGAGATGATCTTTTTACTGATAATATTTGTTTTCCAGCCTTCCAGTTGCTGTCTGTGCCCGGAGCTGATCCTGTACCACATGGCTCCATAACCAAACAGCACAAGAAGAGAGTTGGCCTCCCAAGAATTCAGACAGGCCCATGAGCACAGGTAAAATGACCATTGCTGATCAGAGGGACCCACTCATAACTCTCAGGATACAGGAACCGAGGAACAGCCTGGGTCAGGAGCCTTCCATTTGCCATCAGCACCCGGAGATGATCCTGCGCCATAGTGCTACATACACAAATACCACCAGGAGAGAGCTGCTCTCCCAGGAGAGCTGACACACCTGCAAGCACAGGTAAGACCAACACTTCTGTTCAAATTCCTGGACTAAGAGGGACCCACCCAGAGCCATCAGGACACAGAAACCAAGGAACATCTGGAGACAGGATCCTTCTGGTTTCTATCTGCATCCCAGAGTTGACCCTGTACCACAGCTCCTCATACCCAAATTCCTACCAAAGAGAACTGGTCTCCCAGGAGTACTGACATAAAGGCTTGCAGAAGGGACAAGTCAGAGACACAGTCAGAGACAGCAAGACCAGCTAACACCAGAGATTATCAGATGGCAAAAGTCAAGGGCAAGAATGTAAGCAACAGAAACAAAGGATACTTGCTATCATCAGAACCTACTTCTCCCACCACAGTTAGCCCTAGTTACCCCAACACACCAGAAAAGCAAGACTGATTTAAAATCACATCTCATGATAATGATAGAGGGCTTTAAGAAGGAYATATATAACTCCCTTAGAGAAATACAAGAGAACACAGGTAAACAGGTAAAAGCTATTAAAAGAGGAAACACAAAAATCCCTTAAAGAATTACAGGAAAACACAACCAAACAGGTGAAGGACCCAAACAAAACTATACAGGATCTAAAAATAGAAATAGAAACAATAAAGAAATCACAAAGGGAGACAGCCATGRACATTGAAAACCTAAGAAAGAAATCAGGAGTCAAAGATGCAAGCATCAACAACAGAATACAAGATATTGAAAAGAGAATTTCTGCTGCAGAAGATACCAAAGAAAACATTGACACAATAGTCAAAGAAAATGCAAATTCAAAAAGCCCTAACCCAAAACATCGAGGAAATCCAGGACACAATGAGAAGACCAAACTTAAAGTATAGAAGAGAACAAAGATTCCCAACTTAAAGGGCCAGTAAATATCTTCATCAAAATTATAGAAGAAAACTTCCCTAACCTAAAGAAAGAGATCTGCATACAAGAAGCCTGCAGAACTCCAAATAGATTGAACCAGAAAAGAAATTCCTCCTGTCACATAATAGTCAAAACACCAAATGCACRAAAGAAAGAATATTAAAAGCAGTAAGGGTCAAGTAACATATAAAGGCAGACCTATCAGAATTCTYACCAGAGACTATGAAAGCTAGAAGATTCTGGGCAGATGTCATACAGACCCTCAGAGAACACAAATGCCAGCCCAGAATACTATACCCAGAAAAACTTTCAATTGCTATAGATGGAGAAACCAAAATATTCCATGACAAAACCAAATTTACACAAAATCTTGCCACAAATCCAACCCTGCACAGGATAATAGACAGGAAAATGCCAATATAAGGAGGGCAACTATACCCTAGAAAAAGCAAGAAAGTAATTTTCTTTCAACAAACCCAGAAGAAGATAACCACACAAACATAAAAATAACATCAAAAATAACAGGAAGCAAAAATAACAGATATTTCTTAATATCTCTTAACATCAATGGACTCAATTCCCCAATAAAAAGACTGACTAACCGACTGGATACATAAACAGGAAAGCATTTTGTTGCATACAGGAAATGCACCTCAGTGTCAAAGACAAACGCTACCTCAGAGTAAAGGGCTGGAAAACAATTTTCCAAACACATGGTCCCAAGAAAAAAGCTAGAGTAGATACTCTAATATCAGGTAAAATAAACTTTCAACCAAAAGTGATAAAAATAGATAAGGAAGGACAGTTTAAATTCATCAAAGGAAAACTCTACCAAGATGAACTCTCAATTCTCAACATATATGTGCCAAGTCAATGGCACCCACATTCATAAAAGAAACTTTACTAAAGCTCAAAGCACACACTGTAATTCACACAATAATAGTGGGTAAATTCAACACTCTACTCTCATCAGTGTTTAGTTTCTAGAAACAGAAACTAAACAGAGACACAGTGAAACTAACAGAAGTTATGAACCAAGCGGAGTAGCAGTAAATAATCAAACTCAGGGCTGAAATCAACCAAGTAGAAGCACAAAGACCTATATAATGAATCAACAAAACCAGGAGCTGGTTCTTTGAGACAATCAACAAGATAGATAGATAAACCCTTAGCCAGACTAAACAGAGACCACAGAGACAGTATCCTTGAAATACCCAAGATATAATTCACACACCAAATGAAGCTCAAGAAGGAAGACCAAAATGTGGATACTTCAATCCTTCTTAGAATGGGGAACAAAATACCCATGGGAGGAGAAACAGAGACAAAATGTGGAGCAGAGATACAGCTGCTTCCTGAGAGGTTCTGCCAGTGCCTGACAGAGATGGATGCTCTCAGCCAACCAKTGAACTGAGCACAGGGTCCCCAATGTAGGAGCTAGAGAAAAGTCCCAAGGAACTGAAGGGTTTTGCAGCCCTATAGGAGGAACAACAATATGAACCAACCAGTACTCCCAGAGCTCCCAGGGACCTAACCACCAACCAAAGAGTACACATGGAGGGACCCATGGCTCTAGCCACCTGTGCAGCAGAGGATGGCCTTGTTGGACAACAATGAGATGAGAGGCCCTTGAGTCTGTGAAGGTTCACTGCCCCAGTGTAGGGGAATGCCAGGACAGGGAAGCAGGAGTATGTTGGGGATTATTGAGCAGCAGGAGGGGGAAATGGGCTTGGGGGTTTTTAGAGAGGAAAGAAAGGGAATAACAGTTKAAATGTAAATAAAGAACTATCTAATTTAAAAAAAGAAGAAAAACAAAATCAGAAATAAAAAGGGAGATATAACAACAGAAACTGAGGAAATTTAAAAAAAAATCAGATCCTACTATAAAAGCCTATACTCAATACAACTGGAAAATCTGGATGAAATGGACTATTTTCTAGACAGAAACCAAATACCAAAGTTAAAAAAGGATCAGATAAACCATCTAAATAGTCCCATAACCCTTAAAGAAATAGAAGCAGTTATTAAAAGTCTCCCAACCAAAAAGAGGCCAGGATCAGATGGGTTTAGTGCAGAATTGTATCAGACCTTCAAAGAAGACCTAATACCAATACTCTTCAAACTATTCTGCAAAATAGAAACAGAAGGAACACTACCGAACTCATTCTACGAAGCCACAATTATGCTGATACCAAAACCTCACAAAGGCCCAACAAAGAAAGAGAACTTCAAACCACTTTCATTTATGACAAAACTACTCGATAAAATTCTCGAAAACCAAATCCAACACATCAAAATGATCATTCACTACAATCAAGTAGGCTTCATCCAAGGGATGCAGGGATGGTTCAATATACAGAAATCCATCAATGTAATCCGCTATATAAACAAACTAAAAAAAACCCACATGATCATTTCATTAGATTCTGAAAAAACATTTGACAAAATTCAACATCCCTTTATATTTAAAGTCTTGGAAAGATAATGAATTAAAGGCCCATACCTAAACATAGTAAAAGCAATGTACAACAAACCAGTAGCCAACATCAAACTAAATGGAGAGAAATTTGAAGCAATCCCACTAAAATCAGGGACTAGACAAGGCTGCTCTCTCTCCATATTTATTCAATATAGTACTTGAAGTTCTAGCTAGAGCAATTAGACAACAAAAGGAGGTCAAAGGGATACAAATTGGAAAGAAGTCAAATTATTACTATTTGCATTTGATATAACAGTATACTTAAGTGACCCMAAAAACTCCACCAGAGAACTCCTACAGCTGATAAACAACTTCAGCAAAGTGGCTGGATATAAAATGAACTCAMACAAATMAGTAGCCTTCCTATACTCAAAGATAAACATACTGAGAAAGAAAGTAGGGAAACAACACCCTTCACAACAACCAAAAACAATATAAAGTCTCTTGSTGTGACTCTAAACAAGTCAAAGATCTATATGACAACAASTTTAAGTCTCTGAAGAAAGAAACTGAAGAAGATGCAAAGATCTCCCAGGATTAATATACTAAAAATGGCCATCTTGCTGAAAGTAATCTACAGATTCAATGCAATCCCTGTCAAAATTCCAATTCAATTCTTCATAGAGTTAGGAAGAGCAATTCTCAAATTCATTTGGAATAACAAAAAGCCTAGGATAGTGAAAACCATTCTCAACAATAAAAGAACTTCTGGGGGAATCAGCATCCCTGATTTCAAGCTATACTASARAGCAATAATGATAAAAACTGCACTGGTACAGTGACAGGCAKGTAGATCAATGGAATAGAATTGAAGACCCAGAAATGAACCCACACACCTATGGTCACTTGATCTTTGACAAAAGAGCTAAAACCATCCAGTGGRAAAAAAGACAGCATTTTCCACAAATGGTGCTGGGTCAACTGGCAGTCAACATGTAGAAGGATGCAAATTGATCCATTCTTATCTCCCTGTACAAAGCTCAAGTCCAAGTGGATGAAGGACCTCCACATAAAACCAGATACACTGAATCTAATAGAAGAGATAGTGGGGAAGAACCTGGAGCACATGGTCATAGGGGGAAATTTCCTGAATAGAGCACCAATAGCTTATGCTCCAAGATCAAGAATTGACAAAAGGACCTCATAAATTGCATAGCTTCTGTAAGGCAAAGGACACTGTCAATAGGACAAAACTGGCAACCAACAGATTGGGAAAAGATCTTTACCAATCCTACATCTGATAGAGGGCTAATATCCAATATATGCAAAGAATTCAAGAAGTTAGACTCCAGAGAGTCAAACTAAAACCAGAGGCCACAGAGACAGTATCCTTGAAATGCCCAAGATTCAATTCAGAGACCATATGAAGCCTAAGAAGAGGAAGACCAAAGTGTGGATGCTTCAGTGCTTTTTAGAACGGTGAACAAAATACTCACAGGAGGAAATATGGAGACAAAGTGTGGAGCAGAGACTGAAGGAAAGGCCATCCAGAGACTGCCCCACCTGGGGATCCATTCCATATACAGCCACCAAACTGGATGTTATTGTGGATGCTGGGAAATGCTTGCTGATAGAAACCTGATAAGGCTGTCTCCAGAGAGGCTCTGCCAGAGTCTGATAAAGACAGAGGCAGACACTCACAGCCAGCCATTGGAATGAGCTCAGGAGTTCCAATGGAGGAATTGGAGAAGGGGCTGAAGGAGTTGAGGGGTTTGCAGCCCCATGGAGGGTGCAACARTGTCAATAAGCCAGGTTACTCCCCTCCCCCCACCCCGGAGCTCCCAGGGACTGGACCACCAAACAAAGAATACACATGGAGAGACCCATGGCACTGGCCACATATGTGGCAGAAGATGGCCTTGTTGGATTTCAATGGGAGGAGAGGCCCTTGGGCCTGAGGGTGTTCGATGCCCCAGTGTAAGGGAATGCCAGTACCATGGACTGGAGTGG
>BDUI01013728.1:34774-47442 GCA_002335545.1 Apodemus speciosus | reverse complement strand
AGGCCCCGTCTCAAAACCCAAAGCAAGACCATTTGATTCTTAATAATGTTAGAAAACAAAAACAAGAGGACAACTGTGCACCAAGCATGGCTTTCTCCTGCCCCATAGAGTCTGCCTGGTAAGCTTGCCCAGAGCAAATGTGCCTTGTCTGCTCTAACAGCTCTAGCATAAACTAGAGAAGTCCCTTCAGTGGGGATTGAAGCTGCAGACAATGTRGCGTTAGCAACTCAGGTGAAACAGATATGSGTTCYGTGTGAGGGAAAAGCAGGACCAATGACCAGCGAATATAGCTTTGGTGCGAGTGTCCCAGGCGCCCACCACAAAGTGCTTATGCAAGGTCAAAATGTGTTCAGCAATATCAGGTTCACCAAGAGTCCTTTCCCTCACACTGCTCAGCTGCTGTGACATAAGAAGACATCCAGCCAGGTGGCAGTTGCCCACTGGAAGTCTCTTATCTGTGGCTGGAATGAGGGACGGCTGCTTTTACTAGCTTAGTTTGCCAGGGAGGCTGGGGCAATGGGATTTTTTTTTTCCTTGAGAAAAGATATGAAATCAGGAACTTGGTGCTGACATTCATACAGCCATCTTTACCCTGGAGGAAAGCTTTGGAGGGCAGGTGGCAGAATGTGACAGAAGTTGGCATCTACAGGGAAGCTGGCTTTWGGGGACTCCCTCCAGCTGAAGTTAAGGCTTACCTGGCTGCCGCCACAGAAGAACACGGATGTGAACTGAATACTCAGGTATCAGCTACCTAGCCTATCACTTACACATATATCGTAATCGCTTTCTCTTTTTCTTTTCTTTCTTTTTTTTTTTCCTGTTTTTTTTTTTGGGGGGGGGCAGGGTTTCTTTGTATAGCCATGGCTGTCCTGGAACTAGATCTGAGGGCCAGGCTGATGTCAGACTCACAGAGATCTGTCTGCCTCTGCCTCTGGAGTGCTGTGGCATGCTCAAGATTGTCAACAGTAATGTCCCATCCATGCCCGGAAGTGATGCTCTCCACAGTATTCCATAAGGCCACTTGGCCTGTTGTTACCCTGATGCTCCGCCTTCTCCAGACTTTCCCAACAGTCATTCCAATCCGAACCTCACATGGAGCTCTTTGCTGTGTGGCTGGCTGGCTGACTGGCTTTTTAATGCAGAGCCCCCAAGTTATCTCCTGAGATTCTCCAGGTCGAGCAGAGRGGATGGGGAGAGCCTGAGTGGGAGGGGCGGGGAGGAGTGCCGGCGGCGGGCTCCCAGCTTGCAGCAGTTACTGTTAGCACACGTGTGGGCATAGGAAGTGGAGCCCAGGGAGTTTTTCAGTCATCTCCTGCTTAATGCATCCAGATGCATCCATAATTAGGCCTTGCCTCTGGCCTCCGGGCCCAGGTGGGCTCCAGAAGGCCCACACTGCCGCCAGACGAGAGGCCTGAAAGAACACCGGGCAGACAATCGGAATGCCATTTATCGTGCGAAACACAATAAAACCCTGAGCTCTCTTCCTGTCTCAGAGACCCATAAATTATGAAAATTATACCTGCCTCGGGCCATGRACATATTGTTTTATTAAAGTTCCGATGAATAAACTTCAGGTCTCTTAAAAATGCCCTCCCGGTTTCACCGGGCGGCAGCGCCTCCTGTGTGGGGCAGNNNGCATGCAACTCAAGAGGGGTTTTTGTTATTAACCTCTAAAACCCCCAGAATTAAAATGTAAACCCAACCAACCGGATGAGTCAATGCACAACAGGCACTATTTGGGACCAAAGTGTTACTTCTRCAGGGCTGGTAAAGGTCACAGAAAACAGCAGGGGCTCAAGACTATTTAAATTCATTGTAGAATGGTACCAGGGGGTCATGTGGTGGTGGCACAGGCTTTTAATCCCAGCAGAGGCAGGCAGATTTCTTGTGATTTCAAGGCCAGCCTGGTCTAGAGTTTCAGGACAGGCAGAGCTACAGAGAAACCCTGTCTTGATAAATCAAAGAGTGGGACCAGGGGATCCTTAACYTTGTGTTCCAAAACCTGAGAGAAACAATGATGCCTCTAGTGACCAAGAGAAGGCAACAAAAACGAGGCCTGGTAGTGCCTGTCTTTCACCCCAACATGCAGGACACAGAGGTGGACAGGAGGCCTTCAGAGGTTAAGACCTTGATCCAGTAAAAACCTGCTGGAGCTCYGCTAAAAGCCTTGCTGTTCGGCCTCTTGAAGCCTGTAGATCTCGYAGCATCAGGACCAAAATTTGGCCCTTCCTTTTCCCAACCTGTAGTTTCTTTTAACTTCAGAAACTTTTGCCCATCTATATGACTAGAACACCCAATGGCCAGGCCAGACATAGTAACACACACTTTTAGTGCTCTCCWGGGGCTAGCAAGACCATATCTCAAAAACAAGGAGGAAACTCCAAAGCCCAGATACCCTGTGTAAAGGGGACAGGGGACCCAGGATTTTCTATCACATGGCAGCACCTGGCTTCACTATGAAGTGCAAAGATCTTCAGTAGCTTTCCTATTGTAGAGGTAGCACGAGGGTCTCCTCAGTCTAGACACCCAACCCATTGTGTGCACATGCCCGTGGAGCTTAGGGTGGAATTTCTGCTGGGTGAGGATGTCAGGCAACTGACTGAACACGACACAGGAAGAGAATGGCAGCCGCGCGCTTGTATATTTAACAATATATATTTATAGATATCTTCTAGATCAGTACATTCAGTTTTTAACTTGTTTTTTTCTTCACAAACAGAAGAACTCTTACAATAGTAGACTTTCTAAAATAAATACTATTAAAATAGAGCTTCAAAATAAATATTTTTTACAAAGGAAACCTTCTGTGGTAACTTTTGTGGTAGGATGAAGAGGGGCTACAGAGACACAGGAATGTGTTGGAGTGGGCGCTGGGGGYACAGCTCTAGTGCTGCTAACAGGAAATCAACCACAGGACACAAGAGAAAAGCAAGCTAAGAAACAGCCCAGTCACCCACAATCAAAATGGAAACACAGGATTGACATCCACCATTACAGAGGGGGGAGGGCACAGAGCTACTCACCAAATGTATACACCGGGAGGCCAGGGAAGCCCCCTCCCCACCCCCCCACCCCCGATGGTCTAGTAAATTGTACAGTGCAAATTTGTGCTGCCCACACAGCTCCACCATTCCTCGGAACAGCACTGGAGATATACCAAGCTGCTTCAGAGTGATGGGTACCTACCTGGGTTCTGGCCCTGACCAACTTGGTATGTGTACCCCCTTAGGGTTGTGATCCAGCTGGGCCCCGTCGATGTCGACTACACTAGCTCAGAGAACCTCTCACAGTTGTAAGGATGCCTTCCATGACGGAGCAGGGCCCAACAGTAAGGGCTGTACTTTGCCCCCTTCCAAATGGCTTGGGGAGCTGTGATGGTACCTTGGAAGCTGTTTCTAGCTTAGCCTCAGCCCCCAGGTGCTCTTACAGTAGCCTGTYCCTGCAATGGGGAAACCAAATAGCCAAGGTACCTTAAGAACTGTCCCGGACGCCATCCTTGGCTTCAGTTGGCTTCAGGCACAACGGACACCCACCCCAGGTCTAGACGTGGGAATCAGCTGGTGCTTCTGGAAGTGATATAAGCCAGCCAAGCAAGCTGCCAACGCTAGCAAACCAATCAGAAATAGCTACAGGAATGGTCTGTGAGAGCCTGYGCTCTCCATGCCTGTTGACTAACCTGGGAAAGGGATGGGGGCCCTACAAACTAACTACCCCTTTTTTATGTGTCTGCGTCCTCCATGTGTAGGTGTTTGCCAGRAAGCCAGAGAAAAACAACAGGGCAGAGGGAAAAGGATGCTTCCTTCACCCCTTCCCTTACCGCTGAGCACGTGGGTCCCACAGTAAACTTCTGGGGGCGGGGAGTTCTGTAGACACCATTCCCAAGCCAAAACGAGGAGGTGGTGGGGTGGGGAACCAAACCAAACCCCCCCTCCCAAATCCGTGTTTACAGCTATGTACACAAAGTCAAGGTTTGGGAGGGGTTGCCAGGAAACAGGCAGAGGGTCTGTATGTATCATGTGTGCGTGTGCRCATACACGGCTTATGTAGCCCAACTGTCCTCAGAAGTGTGTAGACCAAGATCACCAAAGTGCAGCCTGCCACTGGGTCGGTCAGCTGTCCCGTGGAGACAAACTGAGGGAGGGACTCTGGGCAAAGCTCCCAGGCTTCTTAGAAAGAGTGCACGTGTGCGCTATCATTTTGGAGGTTTCCCTCCACACACCTCATCTCAGGAAAACATCTCTAGCCCCCCCCCCCCCTTCGGAAAGCTCCTAATACATTCAATTAGTGTTAAGTGGTTCGCTGATCTCGGGGTTTGTCTTCTATCTTTCCTTCCGACGTGTGCAAGAACATTGCGATTGTGGCAAGGGCAGGTCTATGTATGGATTAGCTATAGACGGGGGGAAGATGCAGAACTTACACGTGCCTTTTACAAGCCAATAAATGTTACATAAATAAAGCTGAAAATAAAACCCTCCCTTCCTCCGATCAATAAATACCTATGGTTACATRAACTTACTCGAAATCATAAGGTGTTACCACTTCTACTACTYGTAGTAGCTTCCGAGGTGGGGGTGGGGCGAATCCTTGAGAAAAGCGYGATAGCTACACTCCACTGGCTACCTGCCTCCTCCCTGGGGGCAGCTCACACAAAAGAACCAAAAATGCTCCACATGATTTTTGCCTAATGCACTCCCAATTTTACCTGGGGGACCTCTTCTGACCTAGGCTACTTCTCGAATCAGAAGCAGGGATGGGGACAAAATACCACACAAAGGAAAACAAAAACAAAAAACAAAACAAACAAAAAAACCCCAAAACCAAAACCCACACAACAGCTGGGGGCAAGGACCAGAGACATGATAGCTTTTTGCATGCAACAAGTACCTACCCACTGGACGTGCTGCGCTTTCTGAGTCCTTTAGCACCGTGAGAGAAAGAGTTGCTACGTCTTTGGGGGCTGTTAGGAGGGGTGTGTGTGTGTGTGTGTGTGTGTGTGTGTGTGCTGCACACAAAAACTGGGGCTCAAACCCAGCAGCCCCTGGAGAATCGGTCCCCATCCTCTCTGGCATCTTCTGACTTACCCATGGGGGCGGGGAGGGGGGGCTCCTAACACTAAAATAGACTCTGTCATCTCTCTATTTACATAAAGACAGACGCATCACTATACACAAAAGGCTAGGACAGCAAGCAGCAGAATCAGAAGAAAACCCAACCCCAGTTCGGCTCAACTGCCATTCTGCCAATGGGAGGAGGTGCGGCCTCTTCTTTGCCATTCTTGATGTGCAGGGGAAACGTTTCTTGAGGTTGCTTGCCCCCAGATTTTGTTATCAGCCCTTCCTGGGGGTGGCCCAAAAGGAAGCAAGTTGTTGTATTATTATTGTTTAAACACCAATAGCATCTAGTTTAATTAAACATATATAAAAAACATCATGGCTGGATCCAGATAGAGACCACAGCCTCAGACTCATTGGCAAAATGATTATTTGGTCTTGCTTGTGTCATCCCGGCCTTCTTAACCCAGCAAGTTTCTACAAAGAATCGGGAGTCGAAAGAGCTCAGGACACACAGCAGGCAGGCCAGTCTGTGACTCKGTTAAGAGTGAGGATGGTGTGACGGGCGGATACCCCCACGTTAGTGATTGAAAGCTAGGAGGAACGCACTGCTGGGTGGTTCCTTCTCCACCCTGCAGCTCCAGGGAGGTGGCAGCTTGCCGGCGATTTTGTTCCCCGCCATCAAGTGCATACAGCAGGAATTGCTACGGTGCACCTTCCCGAGAGGCCAAGGCCAACAGGCATGGACAGAGGCGGCCAAGATAGAAGTCAAGGCTCTGAGGGTCTTCCTCGAGGTATCTCGCCTCCCATTAGCTGTTCCTCCCAGGTAGAAGGCTCCAGCAGGAGCCAGAGAGAGAATGGCAAAGTGGGAGGGAGYGGAAGGGCTGGGAAGGCCACTGAGTGGCTGAACTTGCAGTGTGTGTGTCCACATCTGTCTTCCGTCTTCTGAAATAGGAAAACTGGCCCCCTACCACCACACATCCCGACACTGTCACTGCTGTTTAACAAAGTTTCAAGACCATGAGAAGAATCCCCAAAGTGCATCTTCAACCTTTTGGGAACCCAGGGCTCGGCAGTAGTGTTCTCTGCCGGTTTCTTCCCACTCTAGGGTTTCGGGAGAGACCAGATGAGCAAGGTCAGCCTCAGGAGACTGGCAGGAGGGACCACATTTTCATCCAAAGTGTCAGAAAGGCTTGTCGGACCTGCTGGCCTTGGGGTCCCCGCTGGCTGCCTTGCAGATGACGCTGTTCGTGTGCTTGCAGCGGCAACCGGGGCGTCGCAGGCGGTCATAGCCACGCTGGGCCAGCTTGACGCAGCCTATGGCTGGCAGGTAGCACAGCAGACAGGGCAGCACCAAAGAGAGGGCGCCCATGAAGGACCAGCGGGCGCAGCAGTTGGAGCCGGAGCAGGAGCAGGGATGGTCAGCGCAAGAGCCCTCATCATCCTCATTAGTACAGTGGTAGAAGATACCTTGCACCAAGCACATGCATGTGCCATAGTTGACCAAGGTCTGGGCTGAGCACAGGCACTCCTGGTTGCAGACCCAGCAGGAGGGTAACGTCCGAGGGGACGCACACTCCTTGCACTTACACTTCCCACAGGCTTCGCACAGCAAGAAGTGCTTGTCTAGCTCTGGCGGAGGTGCTGGGCCCTTNGTTAAGAGTGAGGATGGTGTGACGGGCGGATACCCCCACGTTAGTGATTGAAAGCTAGGAGGAACGCACTGCTGGGTGGTTCCTTCTCCACCCTGCAGCTCCAGGGAGGTGGCAGCTTGCCGGCGATTTTGTTCCCCGCCATCAAGTGCATACAGCAGGAATTGCTACGGTGCACCTTCCCGAGAGGCCAAGGCCAACAGGCATGGACAGAGGCGGCCAAGATAGAAGTCAAGGCTCTGAGGGTCTTCCTCGAGGTATCTCGCCTCCCATTAGCTGTTCCTCCCAGGTAGAAGGCTCCAGCAGGAGCCAGAGAGAGAATGGCAAAGTGGGAGGGAGYGGAAGGGCTGGGAAGGCCACTGAGTGGCTGAACTTGCAGTGTGTGTGTCCACATCTGTCTTCCGTCTTCTGAAATAGGAAAACTGGCCCCCTACCACCACACATCCCGACACTGTCACTGCTGTTTAACAAAGTTTCAAGACCATGAGAAGAATCCCCAAAGTGCATCTTCAACCTTTTGGGAACCCAGGGCTCGGCAGTAGTGTTCTCTGCCGGTTTCTTCCCACTCTAGGGTTTCGGGAGAGACCAGATGAGCAAGGTCAGCCTCAGGAGACTGGCAGGAGGGACCACATTTTCATCCAAAGTGTCAGAAAGGCTTGTCGGACCTGCTGGCCTTGGGGTCCCCGCTGGCTGCCTTGCAGATGACGCTGTTCGTGTGCTTGCAGCGGCAACCGGGGCGTCGCAGGCGGTCATAGCCACGCTGGGCCAGCTTGACGCAGCCTATGGCTGGCAGGTAGCACAGCAGACAGGGCAGCACCAAAGAGAGGGCGCCCATGAAGGACCAGCGGGCGCAGCAGTTGGAGCCGGAGCAGGAGCAGGGATGGTCAGCGCAAGAGCCCTCATCATCCTCATTAGTACAGTGGTAGAAGATACCTTGCACCAAGCACATGCATGTGCCATAGTTGACCAAGGTCTGGGCTGAGCACAGGCACTCCTGGTTGCAGACCCAGCAGGAGGGTAACGTCCGAGGGGACGCACACTCCTTGCACTTACACTTCCCACAGGCTTCGCACAGCAAGAAGTGCTTGTCTAGCTCTGGCGGAGGTGCTGGGCCCTTGAGATCCAGCGGCTTACAGTGGACCACCTTGGGCTGGAGGCGCACAGCCCTGGGGGAGGCCTGCTCAGCCACGGGCGGCGGGGCCATGTGATCTAGGAGCCTCTGGTCGGAGGAAGTGCTGCTGCTGCTGCTTACAGAGCTGGGCCGACCGCTGAAGGAGATCCAGTGGTGAGTAACATCCTGGTCACAGCGGGCAGGTGTAGGAGCCAGCTCTGGGGCCCCACCCCGGGGCCGCTTGGGACCCGTGGCAGGAGCCAGGCTAGGGTTGTCTATGTAGTCATTCTCCACGTGGCTGGTCTTCATCTGGTCAATGGGTAGGATGGTGAGTGGGTGCTGGAGCCGGCTGTGGGGCACTCTGCTGTCAAGAAGGGGCTGCACCATGGCTGAGTTGGGATTCAAAGGGACGCCGCTTTGCGGAACCGGGGGCTCCATGAGGCCGGAGGTACTGAGCTGCACCAAGAGACAAGGGGCTTCTACGGATCCTGAAGGAGAGGAAGGAAAAAGAGAAAATGGATTCCAAGCATCAATACATGGMCCGTTACTACACTTTGCTCCATCTTAAGATGAGGCCTTGGGAGGCCTAAATATAATGGGAACTAAATTCCTTCAGTGAACTTCCTAGAAATTCCCAAGGCTTGAATGGTCAAAAAGCGATAACAATACTGGAAGAAATTAGATCTATYGGGTTGAAGTGCAGCTGGGTGGTAGAGGGCTTTCCTCGCAGGTTCTGGCTTTGGTCATTGGCACCACATGCCCATAATCCCAGAACTGGGAAGGTGGAAGCAAGGGGGGCTAGCCTGGGCTACAGACTAAGAGTCTGTCTCAAAAACGGCTTTAATCTTAACAGCATTGCTGTGAACAAGTTACAACTTCCTTTTAATTTTTTTTTGGGGGGGTGGGGGCCGGAGTTGGGACAGGTTTTCTCTGTGTAGCCCTGGCTATCCTGGAACTCACTCTGTAGACCAGAGATTGGCCCTGAACTCAAGAGATCCAGATGCCTCTGCCTCCCTAGTGCTGGGATTAATGGCATGTGCCACCACTGCCTGGCTTAAATTATTTTTAATGTATGTGTGGGTCAGGGGACAAAACTTTTAGAGACCATTTTCTTCTCTCTGTCCTTCTTCCTTTATGTATGATGATAATGATTGAAGTCAGGTCCTCAGGCCTGTGAACAAACATCTGTACCAACCGAGCAGAGTCATCTCACTCCTCCCACCCAGTACCTTTTGGGGAGGAGGAACAGCAGGTGGAAAGTCTCACTGTGTAGACCTGGGCTGGNGGAGTTGGGACAGGTTTTCTCTGTGTAGCCCTGGCTATCCTGGAACTCACTCTGTAGACCAGAGATTGGCCCTGAACTCAAGAGATCCAGATGCCTCTGCCTCCCTAGTGCTGGGATTAATGGCATGTGCCACCACTGCCTGGCTTAAATTATTTTTAATGTATGTGTGGGTCAGGGGACAAAACTTTTAGAGACCATTTTCTTCTCTCTGTCCTTCTTCCTTTATGTATGATGATAATGATTGAAGTCAGGTCCTCAGGCCTGTGAACAAACATCTGTACCAACCGAGCAGAGTCATCTCACTCCTCCCACCCAGTACCTTTTGGGGAGGAGGAACAGCAGGTGGAAAGTCTCACTGTGTAGACCTGGGCTGGCCATGAATTCACAGGGATCCACCTGCCTCTGTCATGGTTGCATGCTGGGACCCTGAGTTTTGCATCTTTAAAGGGGTTCTTGCAAGGATTAAATGAGAAAATGCACACCTGGTACCTAGCACACAGAGTGCCTCAAAATAAAACCACTTTGATTCCCTAAGTAAGCATTTCCAAGTCCTGCAGGGACTACTGGGGGGCACTGGGGACCATGTATGTGGTCAATACAACAGCTTCTGTGTGTGCTCCCYGGAGCTTGTGAGCGAGCAGGGAAAACAAAAGCCTTCATTCTGGATACTGAGAAGGAAGGGGTGCCTGCTCATCCAGGACATTAGCCTTTTACTCCCACTTCCAAGAGCAGCCRCGGCCAGCAGCCAATTACCCCTGGGTAGGTGAGCTCCCAGCAACTTGCATGGGAAATCCTCAAGGGCTACTCGCATCACCCATTTTCAAATGCTGAGCTGAACATTCAGACTAAATGCTATTTACTAGAATAGCTAAGCCAGCCCTGGATCAGTTTCTAATTTCACTGAGAGAGTGCAATTTTAAGTTGGCATCCGGCCAGAGATTCAACTGCAGTGCCTGACACGGAACCCCAGGAAGTCACTTAAATCAAAGAGCGGAAACGGCTCGGTTCAAATTTAGAAAGTGCACATTGTTTTCTATTAGAAGTGCCATTTCCTTGCCTGCTGACCTTTACATTTGGAATTCGGATGGAGATCAATTTAAAGAAATGGCAGCAGAAGGCCAAGACCTCTGCTCAAAGGAGACACAATTTGGAACCCAAAGGAAAGATTACACTGTGGGAAGATTCCACAAAGAACTTCAAGGGACTGAGGGAGGGAGGATGGAGAAGGGGAAGGAGGGTCTTCAGAAAGACAACATACACCGGGCTGTGGCAAGGGTAGTGTTTCTGCAAATGCTTTTTCGGAAGATGTTAATGACAGTTCTAGTCTCTCATCTAAGTTTATCTTGCATCAAAGGTGTTGTCAAGGGCATGTGCAGTACGGTTTCTAGTTCCGTTTACCCCACGTGCTGGGACCATCTCCAGTATCACAGGAGAGAGACCCTTGGCTCCCTGGGACTCAAACTATGGGAAAGTGTTGTAGTGATGGAGGGCGGAGGCTGAGGGATCTCACTACTGAGCCTGCCCTTGCTCAGAAAGGAGCGTTTAGTTACAAGTAACTTAAGCATCCTTGGCTGCTTCTAGCCAGCAGGAAATAAGGGCTATCCACGGCATCAGTCTACACATCATCTGTGCCACTGAACACAAAACACATCTAGTCTTCTCTTCAAGCTTCAAAGCTCAGTCACCAGACAGTTCCCATTTACACAGGACACTCACTGACTACTGGCTCTGCAGGTATTTCTTCATACGCTATTTCTCTGTCTGTCCTGGGCCTACCTGATACAGGGCCTCCAAAGTTCTCAATGAAATCAGAACTTTTTTTTTTTTAACTGTCTGTTTGTTTATTGAGACAAGGTCTCACATTACATCCCAGGTTGGCCTGAAACTTACTATGGAATAATAGCCCAGGCTGGTCTTCATTCAGCTCATGTTTCCTTCCCTCAGCCTCCTAACTGCTATGATTTCAGGTGTGAAGACAGACAGCACAGAGCATCACCTCCGGGTCAGTGTGCCACAACCATCTGGCAGGCCTGCCACTGAAGAACATCCTCTCAGGGCAGCTTCAAGCGAACTGTCGTGGTCAGGGTTGGGAAGAGGCATCCGTCTATGGAGGGCAGGCATCTCTAAGGAATGCTACTGTTCAGAATACAGGTGTTCTAAGAAGGCTCCCAATGTTAAGTTTGGGGTCAAATGACCAGCTAGTTAGAAGCCCCAGGTTCTAGTTCCAGGGTCTTTGGTTAAAAGGAGGAAAAATGTAACTTTTGCATCATATAAAGTGTCACAGATAAGACTCTCAGGTGTCAGTCAAGTAGTGTCTCAGCCAGAACCTTCCTCCTTGGACTACAACAACATGAGCCTCTGATTCCAGAAAGCCCAGCTTGGGAACACCTGCCAACAAAATGCCTCCGTATTGGCCCTTGTAGCTAGGGTTTTATCTCAAGACCCAGCCGCAGCGCTGACTGAGTTGCAGGAGAAAGAAAAGATAAGCTCCTAAGCCACAGAGGCAGACTGATTTGCCCACTCTGCTTTCCCAAGCAGGATACCAAGACTTTAAAAAAACAGCTGCATTTCTTGCAGATGAAGCAAAAGGCGCAGGCAGCTTTGAAGGGTGTCTCAGGGGCCCTGGAATCAGGGAGCAGACAGACTCGACAAGCCGTGCGAAAGCAAGCCACAAAACCAGTTTAGAGCAGCCACTGGAGGCAGTGAGGGTACTGCCATCCACAGGCTCCCATCATGCTCCAGAGGCAGCTGTCAACATCTGGGCCAACAGTCTAGGCCAACCTCGAGAGGGAGTGTGGGATCTYGGCGCCCCCAATGACTCAGCGCTCTTAGAACACGAAGCATCTGACATTTGGTTCCAGAAGGCATGCTCAAAAAACGGCATTTCCCTACCATAACCCTCAACTCTTCCAGCCAGCATCTCAGCAAACCCCGATGGCTGGCTGGTTCCCACTTGCTTAGGCCTGCCTCAGCCAGCCTGTGCTGAGGTGATCCACGGAAAACTGTACAAGCACCAATCATTTTCCTAGCCATGAACCCTTCAGTTACCACTACCCAACATTAAGCCACCAGGCCCCAGGGAGTGGAGGTGGAGAGAGAGGTTCAGAAACCCAATCAGCAGATCAATGATTCCAGATAGGATGTTTGTCCCCAATCGCTAGCTAAAAGTTTCAATTGTCTTTTTTGGCTACTTTTTCTGTCACTTCACCTTTTTCTTTGCGAAGTGTTTATGTCTTGAAGCAGATGACCTCACAGGGTTTCACGGTGTTAACAACCCTYAAAGGAAAAGGAAATACTGGGGTGAAAGGGGACTCCCTCCCTCCTCACCTATCAAGCTAAGCTTTGGGGGATGGGGGTTCTCCTGAGGCATCTCTGATCACAGAGTTTCCAGTGCAGGTGTGTAGGGGAGAGGAGGGGAGGGGAGGGGAGGGAAGGGAAGGGGAGGGGAGAGCCACTCAAGGAAACTAGAAGAGGCCAGGGCTGATGAATCAGCAAGCTCCCCACCCCACCCCCTTTCCCACCACAGTCCCTTGATCTGTGGCTTGGTGGGGCAGCTCAGAGCTGTCTGT
>BDUI01013723.1:39907-51852 GCA_002335545.1 Apodemus speciosus | reverse complement strand
TTTTTTTTTTTTTTTAAGGTTTATTTATTATATGTAAGTACACTGTAGCTGTCTTCAGACACACCAGAAGAGGGCATCAGGTCCCATTACAGATGATTGTGAGCCACCATGTGGTTGCTGGGATTTGAACTCAGGACCTTCGGAAGCGCAGTCAGTGTTCTTAAGCGCTGAGCCATCTCTCCAGCCCCCTGTGTACTAGATCTAAGTACTATGCTTCAAATTCATTGATTCTCCTGTCTCTGGAGCTTAACATTATACTTGTGTTTTGTTTTTGTCCTCTGGTTGTATTTTTTTTTTCTTTAAAAAGTTATCTCATAGCTGGGTGATTGACTTCTGCACTGACCCTGATTAGCTAAGGCCATAGGTGTATGTCACAACAGCTGTGCTATGCAAATCTATGATGCTATGAAGCAGCACTGCCAAGCCTGGGTCTGAGGCAGGAGGCAAATTAGGAGTACAGGTGTTAAGTGGAAGACACGCCCTCCTCGGCCATCAATCACATCTATGATGCTTGGCCACCTCGGTTTACCCACAGCACAGCTTTACAGCTGTTGCTTCAGCCTGGGAATTCCCTTGGCTTGGAGTTTAAGGTCCGCTCCATCCTATCTGCAGCTCACAGCAAGGCTCTTTACCATCCTGATCTGGTTCCATCATGTGAAAACTTACAGGGAACGGTTAGATACACTTAATAGATCTTTTTCAAACAGCTTCTGTCATTTCTGAGTTTCACTTCTAAAGTAGTCCAATTATGAAATGAAACATCCTTCAAACAATACCTCCTCTAGCTAATGAAGTTAGTTCTTCCATCAGTTTAGACTCAAACACTGAAATCCAAAGGTTAACATTGAGTGCCTAGGAAACTTAGTACCATGATTTTAGGGGTTTTTATAAGGTTAGGGGTAGGGGCAACCATGAGCTAGCTGCAATGTAACTGTGGAGGTCAGAAGACAACTTGTTGGGATCTGTTCTTGCCTTCCACCATGTGGATCCTAGGGATTGAACTCAGGTCACCAGGCTTGGCGACAAGCACTTTCACCATCTAAGCCAGCCCACCTACCATGTTCTACTGGTGTTCCATCTCAGCCTCCTTACTCTTCTGCCTGGATGCAAAGTACATACCAGGCTCTGGATGCTCCTCACACCAGTGGGGTCTGTTAACACAAAACCACCAATTCAAACATGTTCTCACCTGATCTTACACCTATTTTCCACAGTAGAAATGGGCCATGAAGATGATCTCAAGACAAAAGCAGACATGCTAAACAGAAGGAATGGTGAGTGCGCACAGCAGCAAAGGACGGAGGAATGGTGAGAAGAACCACAACCACTCTCATACATCACACAACAAACACTGGCTTTGGAGTAAATACATTTATTGATACCCATTTTACATATAGTTCAATGAAATAATCTATAAATATAAAAGCATTTTTCCTTTGGATATCACCGTGGTCCATGTAAATATTCAACAGTCAGTCATCTGCAGGAAGTGCTCCAAGTYTCACTGCTAGGTTACAGACCTGAGTACATTTCACTCACCAGCGGCACTGATGCACTCAAGGGGCCCAGTGGCTTTGGAATGTGACTACTGGGCATGTTTAGTAAAGAAAATGTGAAAGCCAAAAATCAATGGGAAGGGTATCAGCCATGAATAACAGGGAACAATTATGATTTCATATCTCAGGCAAAGGAAAGTACCACAGCTGACACTTGGTGTCAGAAGACCGCAGGGTATGTAAAGTAGCACAGGCTATACCACCGCATGCATACTCCAACCCCCAGAGGACAGTCCACCGGAGCCTTAGGGTCATCTGTGGTCAAAACAATTCTTAAAGAGCCTACATAGCATAGAATAAAAGCCATGGCATCAAGATTAAAGAAAAGTGAGCTAAGTACTTCAGTGACATAATGAGGTTGTCCCTTCACTGTGGGGCCCTGTAGGGAAAGCCTCTCTGTCTTCGGTTCCCCTTGTTACATTGTGCATGATCATGATCAAATGAGGAGAGCTCATCCATCTGCTACCCGAGCCACAGGTGTGCAAATCACTTCTGTTTCAAAGTTTTTTCAACACATCCAGGGAACTGATGCTGTCCTTGACGATCCTGGCTCTCCCCATGCCACACAGAAACTTCCTCTTCTTCAGGACAAATACAGAAACATCCTTTGCTTCGTCTTCTGAGTCAGCAAGCTAATGCACTTCCAAGGTCTTAGAGGTACAGTGAGATCTGAGCTCTGAAAGGCAGTGTTAGAACTTAAGCAAAGCAAGTCTTTAGAYACTACTCAAGTGAAGGCCTAGGGGAAGCATATAAAACTCAGTTTCCTACTGTTTAGGCTGGAACTGACAGCGACATTCACTGGTAAAGATGGATAACTGGTTATCATCTCCAGGTCCAAAATATTCCAACTATTTAAAGTAGGACTCAAAAGAGAAGAAAAGACACTGAGTTCTGAGGTCTCTGTAATTCTTTTGCGATGTACTTAGAGAGTAGCTTCAGTTGCGCAGCCGGCTGAGGGGCTTTTATCACAAGAGAAGCTCCGCCGTCACCTCCAGACTCCCACAGGCAGCAGCTCCCATGTCCTGCAGCACATGGCATCTGACGCTGGAGTGAGGAGTAAGCCAGCACTGAGCCTCCACCGCTGAGATTCAGACTAGATGGCATTCCGAGGCGTGCCATTATGTGCCAAGGCTTTCAGGCTTGGAGCACTGGTCTGGTGACTGCAGCTTCTGTGAGAAGTCACACCCACCTCAAACACTTCATGGATAGCTTTTCGGAAACAGTGGAAGTTGTAGTCTATCAAACCTACAAGAGAGAGAAASAGCCTATTTAAACGTCAGCTGTGAAGCTACCCGCTCTCTGAAATTCTTCACACTGCAATCACTGTAAAGCCAAGAATCCAGCAGCTAACACTGTTACCTCTAGGGCAGAGGTGAACAGTGAGGGCTGATAATCTAACAAATCAAGTGGGAAGACGAATGTGTTAAGAAGCCCTTAAGTCACCTTGCACAAAGTCCAAGTGGATCAAGGACCTCAACATAAAAACAGGTACACTGCATCTAACAGAAGAGAAAGTGGAAAAGAGCATTGAACTCATTGGCACAGGGGGAAATTTCCTAAACAGAACTCCAATGGCTCATGCTCTAGGATCAATAATTGATAAATGGGACCTCATGAAACTGGAAATTTTCTGTAAAGCAAAGGACATAGTCAATAAAACAAATCAGCAACCCACACATTGGGAAAAAAATCTTTACTAACCCCACATCCAATAGAGGGCTAATATCCAAAATATATAAAGAACTCAAGAAGCTAATCACCAAAAAACCAAAGAACCCAATCAAAAGATGGGGTATAGAACTAAACCAAGATTTCACAACTGAGGAATCTTGAATGGCTGAGAAACACCTAAAGAAATGTTCAAAGTCCTTAGTGATCAGAGAAATGCAAATCAAAATGACCCTGAGATTCCACCTTACACCAATCAGAATGGCTAAGATCAAAACCTCAGGTGACAACCCATGTTAGAGAGTATGTGGAGAAAAGAGGAACACTCCTCTACTGCTGGTGGGATTGCAAATTGGTACAGCCACTCTGGAAATCAATCTGAAGGTTCCTCAGAAAATTGGAAATAGATCTACCTGAAGACCCAGATATACTACTCTTGGGAATATACCCAAAAGATGCCCCACCATGCCACAGGGGCACATGTTCCACTATGTTCATAGCGGCCTTATTTGTGATAGCCAGAGGCTGGAAACAACCTAGATGTCCCAAGACATTAGAATGGATACAGAAAATGTGGTTCAATTTACACAATGGAATACTACTCAGCTATTAAGAACGAGGACATCCTGAGTTTTGTAGGCAAATGGATGGAAATAGAAAATATCATCCTGAGTGAGGTAACTCAGACCCAAAACGACATGCATGTTATGTACTCACTAATAAATGGATACTAGCAAAAAAAAAAAAAAAAAAAAAAAAAAAAAAAAAAAAAAGTACTGAATACCCAAGATACAGTCCAAAAAGGTCAATAAGCTGAAGTGCCCAAGTGAGGACACCTAAGTCCCACTTGGGAGAGAGAAGAAAGCAATCACAAGTGGGGAGGGAGGGACCTAGGAGGATTAAGCGGATGAGGGAGGGAAGGGGGGGAGAGGGGACCTGATCTGGTATTGGGTGAGGGAAAAGGACTGAAGCCCTGAGGGCCAGCAGAAAGAATGGAAGCAGGCAACCTTGGGAGATAGGAGGTTGGGGACCCTCCAGAATGCACCAGAGACCTGGGAAGTAGAGACTCTCAGGACTCAAAGGGTGGGACCTTAGATGAAATGCCTGACAGTAGGAGAGGGAACTTACACAGCCCACCTCCAGCAGGAAGACAGGGCATCAAGTGAGGGAGAGGGGAGCCATCACACAGTCACAACCCTGACCCATAAGTGTTCCTGTCCGAAAGAATTACAGGGATGGAAATGGAGAGGAGATTGAGGAAAATAAGGTCCAGTGACAGGCCCAAAATGGGATCCAGCTCAAGGGGAGATCCCAAGACTTGACACTATTACCGAGGCTATGGGGCACTCACAAAAAGGGACCTAGCATGACCACACTCCAAAAGACCCAACAAGCAGCTGAAAGAGACAGATGCAGATATTTGTCCCCAACCAATGGACAGAAGCGGCTGACCCCTGTTGTTGAATTAGGGAAGGCTCAAAGAAGCTGAGGAGAAGGAAGACCCTGTAGGAGGACCAGCAGTCTCAATTAATCTAGATCCCTGAGATCTCTCAAACACTGGACCACCAAACGGGTAGTACACACCAGCTGATATGAGGCCCCCAACACACATACAGTAGAGGACTGCTGGGTCTGTGTTAAGAGAGGATGCACCTAACCCTCAAGAGACTAGAGGCCCCAGGGAGTTTAGAGGTCAGGTGGAGTGGGGAGTGAGGACATTGACGTGGAGACAGGGGTTTGGGGAGGAGGAATATTGGGAGGGTAAAGGGGAGTGGTGGAGGGGAATAAAATACAGAGTGTAAAAAGATAAAATTAAAAAAAAAAAAAAGAAACCCTAAAGTGAGGGTAGCATTCTTTCCACTTCCAATGGCCCTGCAGAGCAGCTAGTGAGGCCTGCAGGAAGCAGGCAGGCAGCTCAGCAGGGCTCCAGCAGCCCAGTTTTGAGAGGGGGGAGTTACTCTGTTTTAGGAACTGAACATCCAACTTGAGACTTTGGGTGAACAAAGGTTTCTCTTATGGCAGAAAGGGTGGGTTGCCATTTCCCCCTTCACCTTTATATGTGGAACCCCAATTCTGAATGAGCAACTGAGATAGGACTTTAAAAATTCCATTCCCTTCCCTGAGCCGGTTACAGGCACTTGGCTTAAAATTATGAAATGCCCAAACTGGATAGCAAGCTCTCCCATGGTTAAGAACCATCCTCCATACCCACTGGCATGGCAAGACCACCCCACCTGCACTTGTCCACGGCAAACACCAAAAGCACTGTGCAGCCCACCTGATCATCATGTGACCTTTCAGTAACTTAGAGCAGACTAGATAAGTCATTGAACACTTATTAACAGCCTGAGAGCGAATGCAATGTGTCAAAAGCAGCAGCATCGGGTCCACATTTTCAAGCATATGCTAGCTGGGGCAGAAAGCCAAAACACAACAAATCAAAATAATCTGCCAACTAACCACAAATGCAAAAGAAGTCCACAGAAGGTAGAGCTAAATGCAGGCAGAGCAAAGCTGGCAATGGAAACTTATTGGATGAGGCTGAACTTTAGGTATACTGGTTAGATTTCAATAAATCCTTGCACTTTTGTATATATGCACACATACACACAAATAAATTAAATGTACTGAAATTATAAAAACAAAAACAAGTTACCGAAGGAACCTGAATGTCCACAAATAAATGCTTTAATAAAGAGTCTTAATTAGCAATTAAATCTGTAAAAATGAGCTACCACTTCACACCTACAAACTGAGAATATGAGAGTCCAACAGTACCCAGCATTCTCAGGGAGACAACATGAGAAGACTCTCACAGTGCTATGAGGTGAGGACTGGAGACCCACCTAGAAGAGTCTGTGTTACTGCGTGTATACATCCCATTCTCACATACTCACCCTAGAGACAGAGGAGACGGTCACAAATGGCTTTGKTTTGGGAGTTGCTGACATTACTATTGTTTGTTCATATTTGAAGCAGTCTCTCATGCAGCCCAGTCTGGCCTCAAACCCATTCGGTAGCCAAGGATGACCTTAAACTCCTGATCCTGCCTCCACCTCCCAAGTGCCGGGATTATAGCTGTGTACCGTCATACCCAGTTTGTGTATTGCTGGGGATTGTGAACCCAGAGCCCCCTGCAAGCTACACAGGCACTCTAACAATGGACCCACAGCTCCAGCCCATTTGTTTTGTTTTGAGATGGCATCTTGTTCTGCAGTCCTAGTGTGCTGGCTAGTTTCATGTCAATCTGACATAAGGTAGGTTATCTGGAAAGAAGGAATCAAGAAAATGCCACCATAGGATTGGCCAGTAGGTAAATGTATAGTTTTCTTCTTGGATGATTGATATAGGGAGGGCTCAGCCTTTGTGGGTGGTACCAAYCCTGTGAGCAAGTAGGTGGTCCTGGGTTCTTTAAGAAATCAGGCTGAACAAGCCATGGAGGACAAGCATGTAAACAGCACCTCTCTATGGCCTCTGCATCAGCTCCTGCTTCCAGGATCCTGCCGTGTTTGATTCCCTCGCCTTATGTCCCTCAGTGACAGGCTTTAATTGGCACTGTAAGCCGAAACTCTTTGCTCCCAAAGTTGCTCATGATCATGATGTTTGGTCATAGCAACAGAGGTGCTAAAACACCTAGATGGCCTCAAACACACAATCCTGCCTCTGCCTTTCAAGTGCTGGCACTAAAGATATGAGCCTTTATACACAGCTTATTCATGAGTATTTGTCATAAAATTAATTATACCTTTAAAAATATCTGAATGTCCAGCAACAAAAACGAAGTTCAATATACAACCCATACACAGCAGTGGGAAAAATTTCAAAAATAACCCTGAACAAGAAGAAAAACACACGTTGCAAAAACTCGCTTCAATTCAGTATCATTTTCACAACATTATTTATGGGTAGGTATGAAGCAAAAGAGTAAACTATGCATAGGAAAAATACACAACACCAAAAAAAAAAAAAAAAAAAAAAGATGTAAACCACGAGAAACGCACCCAAGTCTGCAGTTGTATGTCATGCCCGCTCTTTTGTTAACGACATGCATTTGTGGATGTGGGTTTGTATACCCCAGGGTAGTGCTACAGAGACCAGGAGGTATCAGGCCCTGGAGCTGCCGTTACAGGTGGTTGTGAGCCACCCTGCATGGCTGCTACAGTGACCTGGAAGAGCAGGAAGTGATCTTAACCACTGATCTACCTCTCCAGACACCGCACTGGTTCTTAAGGTCAAAAATACATACATATTTTGTTTAATGTGAAAAATTATGTGTATATGAAGTATTTCTTTTGAAGCTCAGGCAAAAGAATGGGATTTTTTTTTTATCTGCGCACATGTGAGTATGTGAATGTGTGCACTCACCACATCATATGTGTGACCCGAGACAGCTCATGAGTATGTATTCTCTCCTGCCTCAACTTCTACCTTGAGACAGGGGCTCTTATTAACTGCTGTGTACACCAAAACATGGCACACAGTAGAGATCTACACATCAGTCCTAGTATTCTGCTGCAGGCTACTGCAGTACCACAAGTCTGCAGGAATGAATGTGGACTTAGGGGAGTCATTACAGGCAGAAATGGAAAGGAACCACAAGGAATAGTTTCAGGGAACAAATAATAAGAGTTGATAAAAATTCAATGTGAGCAACACAAAAGAATGAAAAAGGGAGAAAATGAAATCTCATCTATGGACCAATATACAAAGACATCTTAAAACATCAATTATCATAAGACATCAAGGTTTAAACATGAGAAAAACAGCATAACTTGTAAAAGAAGCAGGGTAGGCAAGAGTCAGAGTGGAACAAAATTTTTTTTTGTTTTGTTTTGTTTTGTTTTTCGAGACAGGGTTTCTCTGTGTAGCCCTGGCTGTCCTGGAACTCACTCTGTAGACCAGGCTGGCCTYGAACTCAGAAATCCMCCTGCCTCTGCCTCCCAAGTGCTGGGATTACAGGCRTGTGCTATCACTGCCCAGCTGTGGAACAAATTTTTATGCAGTGGGGGTGGGGTGGGTCATCATCAATCAATACTTGCCCACAATGGCCAGAACACCAGCAAATACTGAAGTGAGGATGTCTTACCAATAGCCCYAAGTATGGTACTAGAACACCCTTGTGTTCTCCAAGAAGAGCTGTAGGTGTAGACTAACAATCACACACTGGTTAACCCAAGCCATGAGCAAGGGCTGGAGAGAGCCGGCTTAGTGAGCAAAAGCACTTCCCACATGAGCCTAACAACCTGAGGTCGATCCCTGGAACTCATAATAGGAAAGAACAAACAGCTAACCATGAATTGGAGAAGCTGACATTATAAGAAAGAGGGGGGGGGGGGACAAGCCAGAAGGAAATAGGAGACAACAAAATATTTAAGGTGATCCAAAGAAGAAAGCTGTGATCAAGGAAGGACTGACAGTCTMGGGCTCCAGAGACTAAAGCCCACTGGATATGCCTGAGGGGAGAGACGCAGACTGGTTCAGAGAAAAAACAAACTCTGTGAAAGAAGAGCCAACAAAAGTGTATGGAGGGAGAAGAGATGGGATAAAACAAACTTGAATTAAAGCACGAGATTAAAAGGAAAGAGAATGTCTAAGCTACAGACAGACAGGAGGCACAGATGTATTTATGTCTGCTTCTAAGATAGCCATTAGTAGAGCACTGTTTTYAAGACTGAAAAATCAAACAAAAAATATAACATAAGAACATTTAGCTAGGTGTGGTGGCCCACAGCTTTAATCCCAGCATTCAAGAGGCAGATGGATCTCTGTGAGTTCAAGGCTGGTCTGATCTATATAGCAAGTTCCGGAAYAGGCAGAGCTACATAATAGAGATCCTGTCTCAATACCAAACCACAAGCACAACAAACAAAAGAATAGCTCTTTAGGCTAGAGAGATGGCCCAGTGGTTAAGAGCTCTGGCTTCTCTTCCAGAAGACCATGATTTGCTTTTCAGCCCACGTGTCGTGGCTCACAACCATCTACAACTCCAGTTCCCGGGCATCTGACCCCTTCTTCTGGCTTCCATGGGACTTACATATAAGTAGTATAAAGACATACATGCAAGCAAAAAGAACTCATACACATAAAATAATAAAAATTAGAAATATAGAAAGAACGAACCGAGAAATGGTTCAACAACTAAGGGTGTTTGCTGCTCTTGCAGAGGACCCAGATCTGGGTCCCAGCACCCAGTGGCAGCGCACGAGTACCTGYRGTTCTCGTGTTGCAGGGATCAGTGCCCTCTTCTGACCTTACCAGGCTCCTGCATCATGTAGTGCATATACACTCAGGTACACACATAGAAAAGAAATAAGTTTTTATGCTGTTTTTGTTTTCTAATTAGCGTTTCTCTGTGTAGTCCTGGCTGTTCTCTGCAGACCAGGCTGGCCTTGAACTTAGAGATCCACCAGCCTCTGCCTCCCACATGCTGGAATTAAAAGCATGAGCCACCATGGCCTAGCTTTTTTTCTTTTTAATGATGACTCACAATGCCCTGTACCTCCAGTTCCAGGAGATCCAGTGCCTTCTGCTGGCCTCCACTGGTACTACATTCATGTGGTACATAGACATACACTCAGTAGCACATATGCACACATACACAAAATAAAAATGGAATAAAATTGAAACAATCATATGAGCAGCTTAAAAAAAAACTTCATTACCTTTTCGTTCAAAGCTCTCTTCCCTAAGAATGCAAACCAGTGCCAAAAATTTAGTGACTTCCTTTAAATAAAGGACAGTTGTGTTATTCAGCTTGATAATGGCCATCGATTCTTTGTCATAAGCACTTCCACTTCCATCTTCCTTTAATCTATTTTAAAAGAAAGCACCATTTATTACAAGTTTCCCAACTAGGCATTTTGTACAGGAGCAAACTTTTCCACCCTGACCCCCAAACATCTTTTGAGAAGGAATAATCCTGCCTGAAATACACTGGGACAGTCATCACTTAGGGGCATGGTTAACAGGAAGTTCTGCATGCCTCTCCATTACCACTGTAATCGGCCATCCGGAGACAAGGGTGACAGGCAATGATGTGGCTCTGAACCGCTGACACTGCCACTCGCCTGCCCAGACCGTGCTAAGGGCCTACTCTCCCCTCTTCCCTCTAGTTACATGACCACCTAGGACCTGCCACAGCCTCAGCAGCAACTGCAGGGTATATTCTACATGCCAAACCAATTATATTTTTTCTCAGACTCCTTTTGYTGTTCCCTTACAAAATAAACAAACAAACAAATAAATGGAATCAAGAAAATTCATACAAGATCAATCCCAGCCAGAGAGAGATAGGAATTATGCTAAAATATCAACAACTTTTAAAGAGTTTGAGTGCTGACAAGGTAGCTTCTCAGGTAAAGGAGTGTGCTGCCAAGTCTGACAACTAGTTTGATCCACAAGTGGAAACACAGAAATGACCCCCACAAGTTGTTCTCTAACTTTTACATGAGGTACCATAGCATGCCTATTTCTGCACCTGCTAGGAATTAAAATTTGCCAAAACTGCCTTTTTCGCAGAGGTATTTAGGGGCTGAGAAGATGGCCCACTGGCTAAAAAGCATTCACTACTCCTCTAGAGGACCACGCTTGGTTCCCAGCACACACACATCAAGACAGCTCAGAACCCTGACATCCCAGTGTCAGCAATCTGCTATGCTCTCTGGCCTCCGAGGGCTTATATATCACAAGAAACATAAACTCATGCAGGCACACAGACATATATTCATAATACACAAAATAAATCTTAAAGAAGTATTTGCCTTCCAAATGAGGGTGAAAGACACAAGCACTCATGAGTTTGAGGGATGAGAACAGACAGCCTGGCCTAAAGTAAGACTGTTTCAAGGACAGAGAAAAAGTGTTTAAAAAAAAAAAAACTGTTTAAAGAAAAAAAGTAAAGGAAACCATACTAAGAAGGAAATGCTGTAACAGGCATCTGGTGGAAAACAATGTTTCCTCCTGTTTATTAGACTTTACAGTCTCATGTATTATTTTCATGACAGAGAGCTTATTGTTTAAACTGCCCTAAATTTTACAGGTTACCTTTTATTAATCTGGTCCCCAAAACAACCCAGAGAATTGCTACTATTAACCTGTTTAACCACTTAACTTTGGGAGGCATGAAGGCAAGGGGAGCAAAACACAGTAATCTAAACACAAATAAGAGAACTATGCCAACTTTAAAGTCCTAAAACTCTAATGTATAAAAACTAAAAAGATGTCTGGCAAGATCTGGACTCAAATTTAGGATTTTAATTCAATCCCAAGCAGTTTCCAATATCATAGCGGTTGGGAAGAGTGAACCATGTACTTTAAAAATATAAAAGAAAACAGCTTCCTCCTGATGGAAGAAGAGGAAATGCAAGTGCACTGTGCTGTCTGTCAGCTGATAGCCAGAGGTCACGGAGATCCTATTCTGTACCCACACAGGAAGTGAGAGCAGGCACCAGCTGACAAGCAGCACAGCCACACGGGAACATCTATGGCTGGACCCACAGCTAGCAGCTGTGAACAGCTGCAGTTTCTGGTGTTGAGCTACATGATCGAGTCATATACTAACACGAGAACATTATGTCATGCAAGCTTGATGAGCCAAGTTCAATCCCCAGAACCTGCATAAAAGTGAAAGCAAGAAGTAAAAAAACTTGTCTTTTGGCCATGGTACGCACATCCCCTACATACATACATACATACATACATACATACATACATACATACATA
>BDUI01013723.1:12888-39657 GCA_002335545.1 Apodemus speciosus | reverse complement strand
CCCAGGACCATATAAAACCGGGTGCGGTAATAAATACCAATACTGGTAATCCTAGTGCTTAGGAGGATCAGAAGTTCAGGCCACCTTCTACTATATATATCCACCTCGAGGCTATCCTGGGTTACTTGAGACCCTCTCTCAAAAAAAAAAAATTCCAAAGCAAGTATGATTATCTAAATTTTAGTCAAAATATGTCCAAGCAAAAGCAGGAAGATTAAAGCCAAGAGGAAACAGATTYAGATGAAAGGAAAGGGAACCTGGTTACTGCTGAAATTCTCAATGAAAAGCTTGCAGCAGATATCCTGATAAAGGGCATGCCAAATATCAACCACATACACTATTCTGTAACCCGGCAGTATCCTGCATATTCATGCATTCTTACTTTCACGCTGATGTGGGATGCACAGAATATAGCACCTTCAAACCTTCCCTCATATTTATCTGTACTATGGCCTGCAGTGAAAGATCTACAATAAATAAGCTAGTATGAGTTCCAATTGACAGGGCCAGAGAGAGGTCTCAGCGGATAAAACCTATGGTTACACAAGCCTGACATCACAGCTGCACGATGGAGTCCAAAGATGGAGACAGGAGGCTCAGCATAGCAGGGCCAGTGAGCCTGGAGTCCACACAACACAAGAAACAAGTGAGACTGTCTCGACAAGGCAGCAGGTGGGCACACACTCCTGAAAGTTGTCTCATCTTCACATGAGCACCACGGAGGATGAACACACAAAATAAATGACAGTTTGAGAAATGTGAAACTAGCTTATAAACCTTTCATTAGCTTTTTATTTTTTTAAAGCAGTGTGTTCTATTGATCTACTTTTAAGAATAGAAAATACAAAAGTTTACTGAGGAACTGACCATCTCATTTTTCTAACAGTAGGCAGTACTACACAGGACAGCATGTAACCAGTGAGAGGAAACAGAAACAGACAAGATAAGGTACAGTAAGGTAAGGTACTCTACTCACAGGGAGTGCAAGGAGGGCACTGACAAAGCAGGCCCACAGACAGAAGAGGGGAGGTGCATTAGAAAGCACATAGGCTAAAAGCACCCTGGGTATTCTAGTCTTGATACTTGAAGAATGAGGGCTAGGTGAGAGGTTACAGAAAATGTTACTGGCCAGAAAGTTTTCATTCTTTCTCTGGCCTACTCTACAAAATCTTTTGGGTCTTGGTATTTTATAAACTTCTACATATTTTAAGGAATGTTCATATGATAAGAGTCTATATTTGAGAAACATACTGTGAAAACTCAGATGTATTCGTCAAATATTTTATGTGTAATTTTTTTTGATTCAATAAAGTTTTATTTGCCCAAATGTACAGCTGATTGAACCTGCCCATGCATCTTCACCAGCAGCTGGGCATCTCCACCCTTTGTGTTTCTGGTGTAAATGACTTGGGTTCTGTGGTTTGAAACCAGCTTGATCAGTCCTTTACTAAGTAGCTCCTGAAGGGCTGCCCTGGCCAAGAACCTCGATTCTTCAGTCTCTGAGAGATCACGACTGGAGCTTTTAGTTGGGAACTTCTTTATAGAGTTTGTCATATGTAGCTTTGTCAAACAGGATTAAGACTGTTCAGCTTGTCCCAAACTTTGCCTCTGGACCACTTCTTTTTGGCCTTGCAACTAGATTTATTTACTGGGTCTTTGTCTTTTTTAGCCAACTTTCTGGCATCTTTCTTCTTGTCCTTGGGCAGCAGGGCAAAGCTCAGAGAGCAGTGTGGACCACTGCAGCCTTGCTAAGATGTCCTGTAATCTTTCTAATAATTAAAATTCTGACTGAGACAGGGTCTCATTAATGATATGAACTTGGCTGTCCTGGAACTCTGACTATTTCTGCCTCCCAAGGGCTGGGATTATCCACCAGACCCCGATTAGAAATTCTGATTGTTAGCCAGGCATGGTGGCGCACGCCTGTAATCCTAGCACTTGGGAGGCAGAGGCAGGCGGATTTCTAAGTTCGAGGCCAGCCTGGTCTACAGAGTGAGTTCCAGGACAGCCAGGACTACACAGAGAAACCCTGTCTCAAAAAAAAGAAAGAAAGAAAGAAAGAAAGAAAGAAAGAAAGAAAGAAAGAAAGAAAGAAAGAAATTCTGATTGTTGTTTTAAATACACTGCAAGATTAAGAATCCCTCATTTGGACTGAAGAGATGGCTCAATGGTTAAGAGCACTGGTTGCTCTTCCAGAGGAGGTAGGTTCAATCCCTGGCAGCAACATGGCAGCTCATACTTGCCTAAAAACCCCAGATCAAGGGATATGACACCCTCACACAGACATTTATGCAGAGAAAATACCAAAGAACATAAAATAAAAATAAATTATTACAATTTTTAAAAAAGCAACAACAATAACAAGAACAAAAAGAATCCCTCGTTGTACCAGGCATGGAGCACACACCTTTAGTCCCAGCACTCATAAGGCAGAGGTAGGAGGATCTCTATCAGTCAAAGCCAGTCTGGTCTTCATGGAGAGCCAGCCAAGGCTACATAATAAAACCCAAATAAATAAACAAAAAGTCCTTCACTCCATGAAATCTGAGTTTCATTTCGGCAGTAGCATTTACTCAGACATTTTTAGTGTGCTTTACTTATTGTTGGTTGGTTAGACAGGGCACGACTTCTGACTCTCCTACTATGTGCTAACATTCTATAGATGAGCAAACTCACCTGGCTCTTCAGACCATTTTGGAGCCGGGTTTGAGATATTTGGTAACCTGGATAGCCTGGAACTCACTATGTAGACTAGGCTGGCCTCAAACTCAGAGATCTGTCTGCCTTTGCCTCCACACCTGGTTCCCAGATCATTTAAAATCATCTTGTTAGGTTCTTGTTTAAACTTTGCCAAGTCCTAGGAGACAGAAGATAATACAAACTCTCCAAGTACAAAAAGAGACTTTCCCAGTGCTCTCTGCTATCCTGTCTGAAGGTCCAGCTCACAGCAGCATCGTGTTCTCAGGTGACACACATGTYCTAAACAGTCCCTCTTCAGGCTGGTAACATGGCTCAGTATGTAAGGGCACTTGTCACCAAGCCTGACCTGAGTAATGGCCCAGACTCACACAGTAAAAGAATCCAAAAGCTGTCCTCTGACCACACAGGCGGCATGACACCCACACTCACACAACTGTACTCACATACACAGCAAGTATATAAATGTTATTTCAAAAATAAGATTCTCGTTTCATTCAGTATAAGCCAGAGGTAAGAATTAGGTAAGTTTTCCACCTGTCTGGGATCTTGCAGAAATGTGTAAGCACTTACCCATATATACAAGACACATCAATTACAACATCAATCATGTCACAGCAAAGTTCATAGGACTGCATATCCACAGGGGAGCTGTCTGTTGCAATGTAGATTTTGCTGACAACATCAAAGAGAAAAGCTTTTTCAATACCTGAATTCTTGGGAAAAACAAAATTGGGTAAGTGTTTCTTTTAAGAATCACAATTTACAATTTTTCAAAGACCTTAATTTACTGAAAAACAATCTTAATTTTAAAAGGAATTTTCCCATGGTTTGTTTTTATTTTTCTATGGTTCTGGGATACTGAATGCAGGGTTCAATAAATGCTCTACCACTGAACTCAACCCCCAACTCTTCAYATCACTTTTAAGTATGCAATTAGACCCCCAAAATAAAAAATGCTTGGTTGGGAGACGTTAGACGGGGCTTGACTAGGCAATCTTAGGATGAAGATGACCTAAACTCGCAGTCCTTCTGCCTCTTCTTAAGTGATGGGCTTACATGTGAGCTCCACCACATCCAGCAAGATTTATCATTACGTGTGTGTGAGTGTGTGAGTGTGTGTGTGTGTGTGTGTGTGTGTGTGTGTGTTGCTAAAAACTGATCCTAAGGCCTTTCATTTGCTAAGAAGTACTCTATCTAATCTCCATGAAGATGCTTTTAATTAAGGAAGTATGGGGAACTTTACCTAGAACACACACAATCAGAATATAACAACTCAAGCTATACTTTATGCTATTTATCTTTCATGTTGAATCACTGATCTTTAGTTCAAGTCTTCTTTTTTGGAGAATTAAATACAAACACATTTAACAACAGCAGAATTGAAAATTAAATCAAAGTAAATAATTTACTTACTGATATAAAGATATTTAATAGGTTTTCCAAAGTAGGCAGTTGTGGAATGAGTTTCTGTACCACCTTACTGAAGGCCTCAAATATTGAATGGTCATAGATGCTAGTCAAATAAAAACTGAAAAATACAACACAGGATGCTTATTCATAAAAGAAGTCCAGTCACTACTGTCATTACCTCTTAAATTTCAAAGTTCTTAACATTCAAATATACCCTGTCTACTACCCACATCATTTATGATTGTAAGACCATTTCCCAGTCCCGATGTGTGTTTACTATATTACACAGAGGGTAACTGAAGGCGCACCAAGGAAGGCTCTTCAAGAGAGAAACACAAAGGGTAACGTAAGCAAACTACCCTTTAAAGCTTACATCCCAAGCACAAAACTGACAGAGAAAAAAAAAAAAGTCAAGATCAATATTCAAGGTAGAGACATGGTCATTTGTTTTATGTTTTATTTTTTACTTTTTTAGACACAGTGGTATGGAGCCCAGACTGGCCTCAAACTCACTATATAGTGGAGAATGACCCTGAATTTCTAATCCTCAAGTTTCCACTTCCCTGAGTGAAGCTAGGATTACAGAATTTTGTCACCACACTCAGCAGAGTAATGTGGTATTTATTAAATATCATTCACATTTCTATTAAAATGTCACCTCAAAAAGTCCTTTCCTGCCCCACACAGTGGCATAAACATGTAACCCCAGCACCTGGGAAGAGGCAGGTGAATCCTGTGAGTTTGAGGCCAGCCTGGTCTACATAGCAGATCTCCAGGGCTATATAGTGAGACCCTGGTATTTCCTAACTCAAAAAGTTCTTTCCTGACAAACCTATGTAAAGTAAACGTGTACCTGCTACCCTTTTTGCCATTTTGTTCTTCACAGCATTGGTAAGTACTTAAAAGCTCACCACACATTTCTTATGAGCTGTGGCTTCTCAACTGTAAGCCCAGGAGGAAGCAGCTGTGTCACCTCCCTCACAACTGCAAGCCCACTGCCTTCGACTGCGTCCCTAAGAGTTCACTGAGTAAAGATTCAGTCATAGACACACCCGACACACCTGACCTCTTCAGAATAAATGTCTGTGCAGGTGATTAGATTAGGCAATTAGCCTGAGGAGGAAGAACAAAGAACAGGAGTTGGACTGTAGATTACAGTGAAATCAAATGTAGATTTAACCAAACACAAATTTAGAAAGGGGCCCCCGTCCCTTAAATACTGTGGACAATTCTATCTACTTTTTTCATTGAGGACTCTTTTTTTCATCATTTAGTTGTATCCATGATATATTTTATGTACAAATTAATCACATCAGAAATGAGCAACTGTGTTTATACTTTACAGGTGATTTAAAGAAAATTTCAAGGAAGTGACTTAAGAACCTAATCAAGTAGGAGCTCTATTCTAGAGGTGAGGGTGCCACAGCAGGTAAGGCCACATGACGCCTGACACTAGCAAGGAAGAGACATTTCAGTGTTTCCTTTAGGCAAAAACTTCAGCAAGGTTAGGGTCCTCAGGATTGGAGATGGATGGGGACAGAGAGAACCCCGAGGCACAGAGCATGTTCATAAGCCGAGTTCCTAATGTGGAAAAGCAAACTGCACCTCGTTGTGCTGGTACTCAAGAGAGGTTTGGGGTGTGCTGGGGTAATAGAATGCTTGCAGACAATATAAAAGGTGCTAGGTTCAATCCCCAATGCACAGAAGTAGTAAAAGCTTGATGYAAAACTCTACTGAGGGTAACAGGCTTAGTTTAGGGCCCTTCTGTTATAGGGAAACCATGAAATGCCCTGAAGTGCTCAACAAACAGGGAATAGAGAAAATCGTAACGGTTCCTCACCAGTACAAGGAAGCATGTTTAAAAACTGCAGCAAAAAAATATTAACAGATCCTTAAGACTGAGGGATTTTATGGGATGGTACTTTTACTTTCTCTTATAAACATTTACATTTGTTTTTCAAAGACAGGATCTTACTAAGTAGACTTGGTTAGCTGACTTCAAATTTGCAACTCTCCTCCTGACTCAACCTTCTAAGTGCTGAGATTACTAACATGCAACACCATGTACAACTCTTACACAGACTCAACTTTCTCAATTTTTTTTAAAAAATGATTTATTCATGTTTTAAAAATTTAATCCAAGAGGGTCAATGAAATTTCCCATATAATATTTTCTAGAAACTACCTGAAAGGTTCTACAGCCTACAGCCCAGGAAACCTTAGGAGCAGGACCACTGACTAAGTACAGAAAGAAGCTTTTGTAACAGGCCAAGGGCAAGGAAATTACATGCGTATCTCTTCTCTGCTTCCCCTTTGAGCTGTTTTTATGATCAAGTGACATCCTCTTAGTACTTATATTCATTTCTCCCTATTATCACAAAAGATATACAATAACATTCCTCATACACTTTTAGAATACAAATACACAAGATACATAACTATCAATCAGTATGTGTTCTTTAAGGTAAGCTAATACTTAATTGTAAACCAGCAGTCCTTCAAACTCAACAGCAACACTATGTAAATGCAGGAGGCAAATCTAATACTAGAGTTTCTAAGAAGTATAAACTATTTTAAAAGCTAAGCTATACTAGAGTTAGTCCAGACTTGAAGTATAAACTTTTAAGATCCAAACTCTACTTTCACAAAAAAAAATATGGCAGATTTCTTGCAGAAGCCAATGGGGGTTAAAAAGTGAAGAAACCCAGAGAGGAGAAGTCCGAAAGCAGACTCATGCCATGAGGAAATAGTCCCTTGAGAGGAGTTTGCAAGAACGCCAATGGAAACACTTCACATGACTTCAATCATCAGGAAAATGAAAAAGGGGAAAAGTAACTTCTCGGTAACACAAGGCTTACAAAACAGCTTAGAAGTCAACAAAGAAGAGATCCAAACTGTTAGAGAACTGGGAAAAGCACAGCGTCAGGACTCTGGGTGTGTGAGGACAGATGGAATACATTTAGGGCTCTCATATCAAACACTCATGTTGTTACCTAAGATGGAGCTTTTCCAGCCCAGCATCTGCAAGGTCATCATTGGCCCTTTGATGAATGTCCCTCTGTGTTTCTATTTTGTGATCATCAGACAGTCCATCAACTTTGTGAATAAAAACTTCAAAATTCATGTCTGGGTTAACTTTGTAGGCCTTAGAAACAGTGATATGAAGTCGAGTTAAAGCCTCCATGTAGTCGTCCTGAAAGTCAGAACAAGATGTTTTTAACAAGAAATCTTATAAAACACAAGTAACAAGTCAAGAAAGCTTCAAACCACCTCTTTCCCCAACTACAGAAAATACTTATTTTAATTACTCATAAATATTCAGATATACTGACATATAACTAGTAAATAGCTCTTCAGTTTCTTAACATAGAAAATCAAACACCAATGCATGAATTTTTAAATGTTACTATTAAGAAAAGAAAGACAAAATGCACACTCCTTCCCAATAGAACTGTTAAAGTAATCCCAGCTCTGCCACTTATCAGGTGTGGCTCTAAGCAAGCTGCTTAAAGCCTAATCTTGAGTCAAGTATCTGTAAATGGGAATAACTACCCACACAGTACTCTGGAGAGTAAATCATATCGGGTATGAGACAGCACTCACTACCAAGTTGGCACCATCTAAAAAGTTTTACTCATGCTTTGGCTTACAAAGGTAAGCTAAAGGGTAGGGGCAGAGCCCATCAGCTGATTACCTRCCACACAGTGGGGCCTCAGTACATCTTCCTATATTAAATCCAACTTAAACAAATCAGGAAGGTTTGTTTAATGGACTCATTTCTCATGTTCTTCCTGATATTGTGACCATCGATGGGATACGTCAGTGGGTGAGGTGACCACTGTAATAGTTAATAAAATACAACAATATCTACTATTAACCAATAAAAGTAGAAAGCCAATGGTAAGTTTTTGTTAACTGGGACTCAAGAACTGTAACTGGAATCTCCTAAACACATGAGAGTCTGGAATCAGGTGYAGACAGTCTAAGAGGATCTACTGGAGAGAGAGTAGCTTTAAGCACATGACAAAGGAGACAAACAGCTTTCCTGTTTGTCTTTCTGCCACCAGAGAGGAGTACACACCATCATGCCTAACTACCTGTGCATCAATGACATATATCAATGCTCCTGTGCCCCTGAAGATCATTTCATAGTCAAAGGTTGGATCAAAGAAGTCCATCTGCCCAGGAAAATCCCAAATCTGGAAGTTCACAAAGGAGCTGTTGGAAATGTCGTCTTTATAAATCTTGTTGGTACTTTCCAAAAAGAGGGTCTCATTGGGTGACATCTTATGAAACACCACCTGTGAGGAGAAACAGAGACAACTTCGAGACTATTTGACGATACAAGTTATATCAGAAATCCCATGGCACCCACTTTACACCTGTGACCTTGATTCCAAGTAAACAAATAAGGTAATAATTGGACAGTCAATCACTGGTGCTATTTGTTCTTCTGTTTCTGACAAAACGCACCAAGTTAACTTCCACTTAGTCCACTTTGAAGATGAGTTTTTCCTTTTACTACTTTAACTACTTTCTAGGGCCACCATTTCTGCCCATACTGTTTCCATGTATTTGCCTTTTCTATTATCAGTGTTTGTAATTTTTTTTGGAGGGGAGGGCTGTTTTAAGAGCCTTAGCTATATAGTCCAGAGTAACCTCAAAATCCAATTCTCTTGCCTCTGCCTCCTCCAGTACTGAAATTACAGTACCGCCTTGCCAGGTTCTACTGGGTTTTGTTAGGAGAAACAGACAACTTTGTGGCTATTTAACTACACAAGTTACATGGAAATCCCATGGCACCAAATTACAATTGTGATCAAAGATTTAAATTTGTCAAGACCTGCTTTAGGATCATGGAACTATTCTAGGTAATGTGTGAGACTTTGTGTTTATTCAAAAATAACACAAATGCCTACCTCAGGCTCTTAGTAACAATAAAGAAAATAGAGTGGATCCTGAGTAAATGAAACTGTCCAGAGCAAGAAGCAGGGAGGCCTGTAGGAGGACGGAAGAGGCGGCTCCATAAGATAAGAAATGGTAAAGACAATAAATTGCTAATCATCACGGCAGGGAGCTAAAGGTGTAGATCAGTGTGGGCCCAGCGCCTGCCTGTCAAGCATAATACCCTGGTTTCCAGCACCTGCACCAATAAGGCCAACGTGAGCGCTCACACCTGAAATCTCAGCACTTGGGAAGGTACACTCAGAATCAGAAGTTCAAAGTCACCCTTGGCCTGCCTGGGATACAGGAAGATAACAGAAGAAAACAAAATGAAACACAGCAGGGCTGGAGATGTAGCTTTAAGGCTTGCCTGATACAATCCTAACATACAGCAAACTTGTCTCTCAGGGTTAAYTTGTAAGAGAGAAAAGGTCCTCACAGGTTTCGAGTGGTGATTTGCTTACCTAGTGTAAGCACTCCCCCCAAAGTCTAACTTTGACACGGACAAGAGAAAATAAAACAGTAGTCTAGCAAGTGCAGGAGGTTGGGGGGGGGGGCAGCGGTGTTGCTTTTTAAAAACACCACCTCTACAAAATACCAGAGATTTCTTTTTGGACAGACCTTTGTGTCAGAGTAGAGATGGGGAAAGCCTGGTTGCCTGTGACACCAGAAGTTCGCTCTGTTTGTAACGGGATGGCTGATTGAAAGAAGTCAACCCTGCCTCTATTTCCCTATTCACTAAAAATAAAAGGCCTTAGGCATTCTATTCGTTCACGACAGACTCAAGTGAGAACAAACGCACTGATGTCTGTCTGCCTGCCTGCGAAAGTCTCCAAAGATCGCTGTGACCAGTTACAGGGGACTGTCACCTGYAACTGCAACCACAGGGCTACAAGTTCTAAATAAAGTAGATACAGCGATAGGACCCCACGCCCCCCAAAATAAATTCTACGGAAGTCTCCAACAGACTGACAACAAAATACTGAGATGCCAAGTGTCTTCGCCACAACACTTTCAGGCGCCGCTAAGGTCCAGAGCTCAGGAGGGGACCCCTGAAAACTCCTGTCTCCTAAGCGAGATGCGGCGGGACAGCACGCTCACCAAGTTCTCCACGTGAGAACTGGGGACGACGGGTCGGTTTCGTCAACGCCACAAGGGCAGCGACCAGAAGGGAGGAGTTCTAGGGCGGTGACCCGCACCTGCCTCCTCCCTCCAGCCAGCGTCGTCTCCTTGCCCCGCTCGGCCGTCGGCCGAGGAAGTCGAACGTGGAGGCCCAGGTCGGGGACCCTGGCCGCACCGCCTCTAGGCTCTGCGCTCACAGGTGTGGACAGTGCCCCGGGACGCGGCGCCAAGCCGCCACCCTCTCGGGCCTCCGGGACAGCCGCCACCTGAGCGCCGTGGGCCGAGCAAGACCAAGGGCAGGAGGCCCGGTGCGGGGCGCTCACCTTCTGAATGGAGGACTTGCCGCTGCGCCGTAGCCCCATAAGCAGGATCCTTGGCTTGGAGCTGTCAGCGCCGCCCGGGCCGCAGCCGCCGCCGGCCCCCGCGCCTCCGCCGCCACCCGCCGCTGCCTCCTCTTCCTCCTCCTCCACGCCGTAGCCGAAGTCTTTAGGGAACGAGTCGGCTGCGCCGTAACTGCCGGCCAGGGGCGTCTCCTCCGCCCCGTACTGCAGGGACATGGTGCTGGACCACCGCTGCCCGCGCCCTGACAGGCCAGGCCAGGTTAGGCCGCCGCCTCCCTAGGCCGCCGCTGTTGCCGCCGCCCCCGGCAGTAGCCGCCGCAGGGCCCGCCCCTAAGCCTAGCACCRATTGGGCTGTCGCCAAGCCTCGGCTTATTATTGGCTGGGCGGGCTGCCACTCCGGGACAACAGGGTAAGTGGTGCTTATCACGTGCCCGGAATCACCTGACTTGCAGCGGCTGAAGTGGGGAGGGGGGGGAGGAGTCACGAGGAGATCGGCCTGGCCGCGCCTCTCATCGGCCTCCCAGCCTTCGCCCTGGGGGCAGCCCGCACGCATCTCAGCCTTCCGTGCGCGCGCTGGGCTGCTCCCCGCTCCCCGTCTCTTTCCGGGCTCCGAGAGCACCGCAGGGAAGATGCTTCTAGGCGTCTGGGTAAGAATTCATTATCCCCACCCACCCACCTCTTGTTGCAGCTGCCAGTATTTAGTGATGCTTGCCAGGTACTGGGTACCAGGAAGGCACTAGAAACTGAATTGCCCCTCCCTGCCCTCAAGTTGCTTGAAGCTTAACAGAGATTGGACTGTAAGTTGACTCAGTACAGATTTTATGTGAAAAGGCCATGAGGACAGATGAATTGCTCTGGAATTGGGTGAGGAAGTCCACAGGAGGTCGTGTGTGAGCCGGTCCAGATCTATAGATTCCGCGTGTGGGAAAGGCAGTCAGGAGTCTCAGCGATAACTTGCCTATGCTGGTAATTGGAGCCCGATAAGGAAAACTGATACAAGCGTGCTAAAACATCTTCTCATTCTGCAAGCAGATCGCTGATAGGATACTGCTGTCCTTATACTTTACCAACTCCATCTTCGCTCACACCTAGTCAAAGTGCTCCTCCAGAATCCC
This sequence comes from Apodemus speciosus, assembly GCA_002335545.1. NCBI lineage: Eukaryota > Metazoa > Chordata > Mammalia > Rodentia > Muridae > Apodemus > Apodemus speciosus. The sequence continues at coordinate 28,025 of BDUI01013723.1, read as the reverse complement.
ATCCAGCAACTGGGTACTTGACTTCTTTTATGACTAAAGACTAGAGGAATTAGGAATAATGAAGACAAATGATTACTGCCAGAGTATGTTTCAGAAGGTTGTAAATGTCTTGGACTCCAGAAGTGGAAATTTGACATCCCTTAAAGTACAGCCCTGTACACTTAAAAGGAGTTGGGGTAGGGGTAGTACTGGTTTTACAAGCTGTGTTGTTTGCAGGGCTGARGATGAAATTCGGGGTCTTTTGAGCATGCTAGGCAAATTCTACCATATAGCGTCATCTCCTACTCAGATTTGATTGTGGAGAGAAAAGTAAGCTCTAGTAGATCTGGCATTTTAGTTATACCTGACTCTCAAAGTTAAAGACAGATATATATCCTCGGAGGTCATCACAACCTCACCTAMAAAAATATCAACTACATAGTCCCTAATAGACAGGCAAAATGCGCATAGGAGACTGCTTTCAGGACACCCTTAATTCCAGTAACCGACAGAAGACCGTCAGATTCCTATTATAGGCTATTTGCATGTCAACCTATGCACACTCCATGTACTTTATATTATCTCTGAATTAATTATAATAACCAGTACAATCAAAAATGAAATGGTGTCTTTGCCAGGCATGATGGCCCACATCTGTAAATCTCAGTACTTCAGAGGCAGGTGTAGGATTCCCCCAGAAAAGTTCTAAGTCAGCCTCTACACATCCTTGACAACCTAAACTAGAAACCCCCTTTTTAAAGAGTGGGATTTGTGTATAGTTGTTGCACTATGTTGCATAAGTGTAAAAATAAAGTCTACAAATGCTCAGTACAATTTCCCCCAAATATTTCCAATCCTGTTGGCCTTATCTGTGGATTCAGAGAACCAACTGCTGTGCCAGGGAAAGTCAAATTTAAAGGTAGCATTTATAAAAGTTTAACAGTTTTGGGTGGAGTATATGAACAGAGGACATAGGACAACCACATATATCTTTTCTTAAACTTTCACCTTGATTTTTGGAACAAAGTTTCTTCTTTTTTGTTTAGCATTGCATATGCAAATCTAGCTAGTCTGTAAATTTCTGGGCTAACTCCTGTCCATCCCCCATCTCACAAAGGGAGTACTGGGATTACTGACAGAAGTATGCTCAACTTCATGTGAGTTGGGATTCAAACTCAAGACCTCATATTTAACCAGTGCCTACCCACTGAGCCATCTTCAAAGCTCTGTTCTGTTTAAATTTTTATTCTGTGCTCGAGATGGCTCACTGGTTAAAAGCACTTTGTAGTCTTGCAGAGGACCCACATTCAGTCTTAGCACCTATATGATGCCTTACAATCATCAATTGTCAAGTGCCCTCTTCTGGCCTCTAAGATGCCAGGCACACTGGTGGTACTCATAAATACATGCAGGCAAAACACTCATACACATAAAATAAAAAATAAATTTTTATAAAGTTTCTTATCCAAGGGGTTGTGGACACAGCTCAGTTGGTACAGCGCTTGCCTAGTTTTCAGGGAACCCTAGGCTCCATCTGCAGCACTAACTCCAGGCCTGGCAGCATTTGCCTGTTATCAAAGCACCAAGGAAGCAAAAACAAGACCAGAAGTTCAAGGTTATTCCCTGCTATAATATCAAAGTCAGTCTCAAAATAAAGCTTCAGGCCAATARTCAAACTCMTCAAAGCCTAAAGTGGAACAAAATAGTAGTCACTTCTTGGCAACAGTCCTTCTACTACTCAAATGCAGTCTTTATTACACACCAAGTCTTTTCAACCTGGCAGAACCATGAGTTCCAGGCTCCAAAAAGTCTTCTCTGTTCCCTGTTATCTTCAGTTGCTTCGATCATTGCTTCTACAGTACTGTTCTATATAAGACTTTGAGGTCTTGTGTTTATACTGTKCAGAAGAGTGCCCACTGGCCACATGTGCACTCACTGCTAGAAGTGCTGGGGGAGTGATTGAGGAACTGAATTTTATAGCTGGTGACAACCACACTGAACAACTAGCTCATCCATACTTTCACATCCCTTCTCCCTATTGATCATTCTTCCTTAAAATGCATTCATGCTTATCAGCATCCCTCAGATGCCTGGTACCTAGAGTAACAATAGGACTTTTGGAAAGACTTTTTTAGTTAGCACCTGGACAATATTTTTGTTCTCCAAAATGGATTTTTAAGCTTCCTTGGAGTATAAATGGTTCACATTAGAGATCACCAGAACTAGTATTTACCAAAAACCCTACTCACTTTGTATAACTATATACTTTAACCACTATAGGGTTAAAGTATATTTGTTTGTGCCCAGCAGTATGGGAACTTCATGTTCAAACCTGTTCCAATGTAGTCTACAACCAACCTTTCCAATTCTATACTTACAGATGTGTCAGTACTACTGACTGATCTGCACATAGTCCTTTGCAGTTTGCAAGGCATTTTTATATCCAATGTATTTAATCTGATCCTAACATTAACCACGTAAGGTAGGCAAGATGTGAAGACACATACATACATAAATACACACATACCRTTTGTGGAGTGGTTATTGAGACAGTCTTATATAGCCAAGGCTGGCCTCTAAGTGCTAGGATTATAGGCATGTACCATCATGTCTGGTCAGAACAGTTTAATTTTATATGTATTATGTGCATGCAGGTATGCACATGCCGAAGACAACTCTCAGATGATTCTCCTGCCATCCTGTGAGATTCAGGGATTGAACTGAGTTCTTCAGGCCTTCACCCAAGCACATCTACCCATGAGCCATGTCTATAGCCCCTGATTTTTATTTATAGATGAAGCAGCTGAAGTATAGCAGGACCTGAACTGATGGCTTACATTTCCTATTCCATTTAGCGTCATCTTGTATAGTCTTCATCAAGTCCTGATAGAAATGTTAGAAGGGAGGTCCAATGGTGAGAGCATACACTGTTCCTAGAGAGGACCTGAATTTGGTGGCTAACCATGTCCAGTGACCTCAAAATCTTTTTTCTAAGATAGATTTTTTTTAATTTTTTTTATTATTGATTGATGTTTTAATGTATGAGTGCTCTATCTTCTGACATCTCCATGTCAGAAGAGGGCACAACCAATATAGATGGTTGTGAGCCACCATGTGGTTGCTGGGAAATGAACTCAGAAACTCTGGAAGAGCAGCCAGTGCACTTAACCACTTAAGAGATCTTTCCAGTCCCAGACCTTGAATTCCTCAATATCAGTGGGGCCTGGCCCAAGTCAGTTCCACCTACAAGTGGTAATCTAGCCCACATGCTGTAACTAACGTGCAACAGAATGGTTCAAGAGACAAGCACAGACCTACTGGCATAAATATAACATTAAACCAAGCATGGTGGTACACACCTTTAATCCCAGCACCTGGGAAGCAGAGGAATGAGTTTGAGGCTACTGTCGGCTACATAGTTCCAGGCCAACCACAACTATATATATATATATATATATATATTGAGATGAATGAATAATAGTACCATGAGAGGGGGTGGGGGAAGACTAGTAGCCAGAAAACAAAATCATGTTTCTGTATCAACAAAATGATGGCCATACAAACTACCTGAAGAAGCTAAGAAGCTAAGTCCCCTCTACCAAATTCTCATAGGGCCCTGTTTCATTATTCCTACAATTCTTAGCACATCCTAACTCACCTTGTAGTTGTTTGCATATGTGTCTCATAATGAATTGGTCTTTACCACACCAGCACTCAGCCCAGTGATATCCATCAGGAAGGCACCCAAATTGGTAAACAAAGAGAATCTGCCCAGCTGAATGTTCTTTCAGTAGTATCTGGCCACCCTCCAGAAACAAACTTGTGACTAGAAGAAATGTAGACCATTGCCACAATCCTGCCAACATGACTGATTACAATGCCCTTGTAAGTGGCTTGGTCAGAGTTTCCATCGGGTGCCAGTACCTTGACTGGTTAAACCAGCTTTGATTGGATGTTTGCTGTGATTAAAATTTAATGACAAGCTGCCCAACAATAAGGATAGAAGGTGTGATATATAAGGGCATATATGCCTGTCAGTGATGAAAGCAAGTTATCAACAACACATCTGACTGGGATTCTTCACAGAGAAAAGGGAAAGGGCCGGATGTAGTGGGGAATGCCTATAATCCCAGCATTTAGGAGTTGAAGACAGGAATTAAAGGCCAGCCCTTGGTACGTGAGACTGTCCCCTACCAAAAAGAAAAGGATTAACAAAGCAAGTACTTTACCATTTACAAATCTTTCATATACATTCTCTCATTCGACCTCACAACAACCCTGTGAGGTAGGCAGCAAATGTTTTCATGGTACAGATGAGGATAGTGAATCTCCAAACCATTAACTGACCTGCCCAGGTTTCTACAGTTAGCAACAAATCTGTATGTCAGTCTTTGGCCTAAAAATTCAACACCCAACCTTCCCTTTACTTGCCCTACCTACTTCACAGGAATAATAAAGATAAAATGAATTCAAGGCTCAAAAAAATACGTTTGAGGGGAAAGAAATCACTGTCTAATTACATACTATAATTATCTGTGACATTATGGTACATCTCCTTTCCCATCCCAGTTTGTGTATGAACCCAGAATTTTCTCTCTCTTCAGTGCTCATCTAAGGAAGGAARGAAGACAGGGTAAGAGCAGCAGTCCTGGTGGAAGCTATGTAAATTACAATCAAGGTAGCTGCAGCATTACACAAACTGAAGACGACAGACTAATGTGCAACCAGAACACACTAAAGCACACACAGCAAGGCAGCATTATCAGATGGGTGCATAGAAAGAAGATGTGGTGTCAGAGTTCATACTGGCACACACAGTTATCTAAGGCAAAGTGGTGGCAAAGGAGTTATTTGTTCTATATTTCTATAAAAGAGCAGAAGATGCATGGGAACCCATGCGAAAGCGTTGTACACCACAGATATGTCCAGCTGTCTACAAGAAATATATGCTTTCAAGAATGAGTGTACCTACTATGCTCAAGTCCTGGACCTAGGAATAGTTCCATGTTAAATCTCTTAGCTAAAATACAACCAGTACCATCATTCCTAATCGGATAATAAATAAAATGTCTTTTAAGGTGAAAAGTTATGTGGCTCTTAGCTTTTCTTCAAGATCTACTTTGGATTCTCCTGCTTTAAGACCCAAAGAAAGTTATATTGAGTTTTTATTGGTGATTCTATGTATATGTGTTTATAACATTAAAGTGTGATGAGTGAATTTAACATATTAAAAGTTTATAGCATCTTTTCAGGAAAGATCATATACTATACAAGCTATTCAAGTGATACAAAACCAGTTTTCAGTGTCTTTTCAACTGAGAAGAATCCTATTCAGCACGCTTCTCCTCCTGAGGTGGTTCATACTGAACAAGCTATGGGGCAAAGACAGAGGATTTAGATGAATTTTATTTAAGTTGGGTAAAAAACTTAGTAACACAATGAAATTAGATAATATATTCAACTTAGTTGAGTCAGTAATCAATTTCTGAACTTATCCTTCTTAAGCCATTCACTTACTTAYTAAGGTGGAGTAGAATTAACCTAACAAAAGCCTTTAGCAATGCTGGGGAACTAGATTTACATCAACTCATGATTGAACTATTCAGTTACTACGTRATTGTATGGTCAGCCAATGAAAAGTAACGAATGCCTGACTTTAAAAGTACCAGAGGCCTTTAAATCAGCACCGAGGAGGCAGAGGCAAGGCTGGATCTTGAGTTTGAAGCTATCCTGGTCTACATAGCAACTACCAAGTATGTATCTCAGCATCTTCTGTAATTTAAGACATTGCATTTCTTTTATAGAAATTTGTGGTTCCTTACAAGAACAATAGACTTCAGAAGATTTGACTTCTTTCAATTAGTTTCAGATTTGGAATTACATCATGTAGTTCAGAATGTGATAAACCTCAAAGACTGAGTTGATGCTCAAGTTTATGGAAGTTTGAACAAAGGCAAATTTCAGCTCTAGATAAAATCAAGTGCAACTTACTTGTGTCCTTTTGAGAACCTGGAGCTAGCATGCTTCAGACAACACAAAACAGTGACCTAGTCTGACCTAAACTGCATAAGAACTTTAAAATTACCCATTTAAGCAGTATTAACCAATATCCCCACCTTTTTATTGATGCAGGTTCTCAACTCCCTTTTCGTAATTATACTTTGCCTATTCTTTTTGTTGTTCTTGGGGTTTTTCTAGGTGAGGCTTAAGTTTGCCATGGATTTGGTTGAAACTGATATGGTCCCTTCCTGCTGCGCATTAGTGAAGTTTTGGGTTTAGTTGTTTACTCTGGTTTTATCAYGCTGCAGATGAACCCAGGACTTTTGCACATCCCAGACAGATGCTCTACCACTGAGCTACACACGTYCCTGGCCTGCAGTAAGGATTTGGTCAGATAATCATTAGAGACAAGATTGTTTTTAATTTGAGTTTCTTTCTTAAATTTACCTTTGCTTTCAGTTTTTTATTTTCTTCTACAGTAGCTTCATATTTCTCTTTCATTTCTGCCAATTCTAGGCGAAGCAGCTCTATTTCTGGGTTTTCCGGGGTAGCAGCTCCTAAGTGATGCTTTAAAAAACTAACATCAGTGTTAAGAAAGTACTCAGAGCAAAATGAGGCTGGGGGACAGTNAAGAAGATGTGGTGTCAGAGTTCATACTGGCACACACAGTTATCTAAGGCAAAGTGGTGGCAAAGGAGTTATTTGTTCTATATTTCTATAAAAGAGCAGAAGATGCATGGGAACCCATGCGAAAGCGTTGTACACCACAGATATGTCCAGCTGTCTACAAGAAATATATGCTTTCAAGAATGAGTGTACCTACTATGCTCAAGTCCTGGACCTAGGAATAGTTCCATGTTAAATCTCTTAGCTAAAATACAACCAGTACCATCATTCCTAATCGGATAATAAATAAAATGTCTTTTAAGGTGAAAAGTTATGTGGCTCTTAGCTTTTCTTCAAGATCTACTTTGGATTCTCCTGCTTTAAGACCCAAAGAAAGTTATATTGAGTTTTTATTGGTGATTCTATGTATATGTGTTTATAACATTAAAGTGTGATGAGTGAATTTAACATATTAAAAGTTTATAGCATCTTTTCAGGAAAGATCATATACTATACAAGCTATTCAAGTGATACAAAACCAGTTTTCAGTGTCTTTTCAACTGAGAAGAATCCTATTCAGCACGCTTCTCCTCCTGAGGTGGTTCATACTGAACAAGCTATGGGGCAAAGACAGAGGATTTAGATGAATTTTATTTAAGTTGGGTAAAAAACTTAGTAACACAATGAAATTAGATAATATATTCAACTTAGTTGAGTCAGTAATCAATTTCTGAACTTATCCTTCTTAAGCCATTCACTTACTTAYTAAGGTGGAGTAGAATTAACCTAACAAAAGCCTTTAGCAATGCTGGGGAACTAGATTTACATCAACTCATGATTGAACTATTCAGTTACTACGTRATTGTATGGTCAGCCAATGAAAAGTAACGAATGCCTGACTTTAAAAGTACCAGAGGCCTTTAAATCAGCACCGAGGAGGCAGAGGCAAGGCTGGATCTTGAGTTTGAAGCTATCCTGGTCTACATAGCAACTACCAAGTATGTATCTCAGCATCTTCTGTAATTTAAGACATTGCATTTCTTTTATAGAAATTTGTGGTTCCTTACAAGAACAATAGACTTCAGAAGATTTGACTTCTTTCAATTAGTTTCAGATTTGGAATTACATCATGTAGTTCAGAATGTGATAAACCTCAAAGACTGAGTTGATGCTCAAGTTTATGGAAGTTTGAACAAAGGCAAATTTCAGCTCTAGATAAAATCAAGTGCAACTTACTTGTGTCCTTTTGAGAACCTGGAGCTAGCATGCTTCAGACAACACAAAACAGTGACCTAGTCTGACCTAAACTGCATAAGAACTTTAAAATTACCCATTTAAGCAGTATTAACCAATATCCCCACCTTTTTATTGATGCAGGTTCTCAACTCCCTTTTCGTAATTATACTTTGCCTATTCTTTTTGTTGTTCTTGGGGTTTTTCTAGGTGAGGCTTAAGTTTGCCATGGATTTGGTTGAAACTGATATGGTCCCTTCCTGCTGCGCATTAGTGAAGTTTTGGGTTTAGTTGTTTACTCTGGTTTTATCAYGCTGCAGATGAACCCAGGACTTTTGCACATCCCAGACAGATGCTCTACCACTGAGCTACACACGTCCCTGGCCTGCAGTAAGGATTTGGTCAGATAATCATTAGAGACAAGATTGTTTTTAATTTGAGTTTCTTTCTTAAATTTACCTTTGCTTTCAGTTTTTTATTTTCTTCTACAGTAGCTTCATATTTCTCTTTCATTTCTGCCAATTCTAGGCGAAGCAGCTCTATTTCTGGGTTTTCCGGGGTAGCAGCTCCTAAGTGATGCTTTAAAAAACTAACATCAGTGTTAAGAAAGTACTCAGAGCAAAATGAGGCTGGGGGACAGTMACCCACCACACTGCCAGTAGTTATCCAAGCTCATGTGAAGATTCAAAAGAACTTTTTCAATAAACAAAAGTATTTAAAGCTTATTATATATGTGAATAAATAAAAATGTCAAAAAATATGGCTTTTTTACTTCAGAGATGAAAAGGATACTCCAGAGCACTGGTGGGCTTCTCCGGTTCTTCATATAAGGCTACCAACACTGCAAACCAAAGAGAGAGAAGCAATGAAGTCTTCAGCATAGGTGGCTGAAATATTCTGAAACTCAGTAAAYACTGCCTGCCTGCTATATGGTGAACAGATTGCTAAGACCATCTAGATAGTGGTGAACAAGCCAGACAAGTATCCTTGCTAGCAACAAACTTACAAAATATTGTAAAAGAAATACAAGAATGCTAAACTGCAGTAGTGGTTAGTGAGTTTCAGAATGAGACTGGAGGAATACTTAGCATCAGAGGCTGACCTGAGACCTAACTGTGTTTCAGATAAAAATGGAGAAACTCAAAGCACATACAAGGGACCTAATGTGTCAAGTATGTTGTGAGTAATGAATGGAAAGATAAGTCTAGGGCCAGACTGAGAAAACTGAGAAAAGCTTAGCTGAATATTGATCCTAAAGATACAAACGTATTTCTTCAACAGTTTGAAAGCAAGGAAGTGGCAAATTACTCCTGAATGCTGTATCCAAGCCTAATTTAGAAAGCAGGGTGTGGAATCTCACACCTGTACTCTTGAGTACCAAGGAGGTGAGACAAGAAGAAAGGAGCTCAAGACCAGTCTTGGGAAAGCAATTAGCTGGAGACCTGGGCTACAAGGAGCTCTGTCTCAAAAACAAAAGGGCTAATGTAATCTAGTTAAAGAAACTTAAGAAATTTTAAATAATTAACAGCATTCCATTTGGAACTTCRAGAATTAAGTTTCATGTATGACAGGCTAGGGACCAAGCAAAACCATTACCTCAGGCAGCATGCTCAGACTGACATTTAAAAATGTGCTAGCACTTCCTGGCAACGCTGTCTCACTCATCTACTGAACAAGTCCTCCCAGGATTCAATATGCAGGTGGCAAGCTCTCCACACTAGTGTTGAGGACTCTGAAAAATCTCCTAAGGTGTGTGTGTGCTTGAGCCAGTGTGTAGTTGAGACAGGTAACTGGCCTCAAACTAATGGCAGTGCTCCTCAGTTCCCCCATACAGGTGTTATAAAAATCTGACAAAAGCAAAATATGTAACTTCAGTGTGCATAACTTGAGAATCCAAATTAAGAAATCCTGTTGTAAACCAACTTACATGTCTTGGGTTTTAAGTTTTAAGAAAGGACAGACACTATGAACATCAAGTGAGCATGCACTTTTACACCAAAAGACTTGATTTTTGAGAAATCAGCACATTTACATCACAACTATCTGACCATCATCTCTTAGTATGTTACATTATCTAAAATCCCTACTTAATACTTTTTGGTTAAAAAAAAATTATACATTTCAAAGTGTTTCTTCCATTTACTTCCACTGATCTGCACTGAGTCTTAATCTTTATTGACTTACTTTTAAAGATGACATGTCTCTGTACAGCCCTTGCTGTTCTGAAACTGTAAACTAGGGTGGCCTTGAACTCACAGAAATTGCCAGCCTCTGTGAGTGCTGCCCCCAGGTGCTGGGATTAAACAGATGCCCAGGCCAGCTAGGATCTAAACTGTCATAAGAGAGGACTGCTAGTGCTCCTGCCTTTTCCTTCCACCACTGCACCCCCATTCCCTTCAGCTTCCAAATTCAGCCTGTGGTGCCTGGGCTGGGGCTATAAAGTGTTAAGTTTTTTGTTCTTTTCTTTGGGATGATTTTGCTTTTTATCTGAAGAGAATTCAACCAAATCATATTTCCTTTTGCTTTAGAAGCTAAATTTACTGTTATTAGTTACATATGGGGGGGGGTGGAAATCAGAGGACACATTTCAGGAACCTATAACCTTCTACAATGTGAGTTTTGGGAATCAAACTCAGGTCCATTTGGCTTGGCAGCAAGCACCTTCACCTGCTGAGCCTTCTTGCTGRCCCTTATCAACTAGGTATTTAAAGCCAGGTATTTTAAAGTTTGCTACCCTGCTCAAAATAAAATATTACTCCATTCACCACTTCATGGATGTTTTTGTCTTGAACATTTTGTTTTTGTTGCTGTTGTTTGTTGATTGGTTAAGTTTAGTTTTTTGTTTATAAGATGTAGTTTTACTCTTTAGCCAAAGCTGGTCTCAGACTCAAGCATTCCTCCTAGTTCAGCTTGTCAGGAGTAATTAGAAATGAAAAAGATGTCTACGTCTTCTGCAGATGCCTAAAACCTTTGCGGCAAGGTCTCCCTCAGCTTCCAGCTTCATCCTTTTAGCTAGGCTGGCAGCCAGCAAGCCTGGATTATCCTTGTGTCTCCCCAGCCCCAGCCCTGGGATTACATACGCGAAGACCCTGTCTGGCTTATTATGAGTGCTGGTGTCTGAATTCTAGTCCCTATAGTTGTGTATCAAGTAGTCTTAACCTCTAAGCCATCTCTCCAGCCTAGCTCTAGTTTACTTTTTTTTTTTTTTTTTTGGAGACAGGTTGATATGTGCTCCAGGCAAGCAGTGAATGCAGATCTGTCTTCTCTCGACAGAGCACTAAAAACACGTCACCATGCCTGGCTTCTTACAATGTTTTCATGTTAAAAACAACTTTAAATCCTCTCTGAAATGTTGCTGATAGAAAAATGTAAACGTTATAAAGCATCTATGTTTGACCCTTTAAAATTGGTTTCTATTCTTTTACACAGCCTGAAGGCTGCACATTGGCTCTACATTCAGTTATCTCCAATTGTACAACATCTGCCTTTCACTGCTTGTCTGTCAACTCCCCTACCCTACCCTACCCACACAGACTTTTGGGGACCAAAAGTATATCAGTGTTTATCTCCAGAGGTTGGAATATCTACTCATACATAATGAGATGTTTTGGGGATGAGATCCAAGCCTAAACAGGAAATTTATTTACAGTCCATATGGACATTATTCACATAATATGAACATGATCTTAAACAAGTACATATTCCTAGGCTCCTGAATTTTGACTGATATAATTTATGCAGTCAAGTATGGAATTTTCCACATCAATGCTCAGTAAGTTACAGATTTGGGAGCAATTTAGATTTCAAATTTTCAGATTAAGGATACTTATCCATACTTTAGGTTCTGTTCAAGGTCTTCCCTCTGCCGCTCCATGTAAAATGTCCCACCTTTATCCTTGCTATGGTTTAAGTTAATACATTTACCACTAGCTGGCACTGTGTTTTAGTGTGTGTGTCCCTAACTAAATTACAAACTCCCAAAAGCAGGGACATTTCCATGGCTGTATCTTTGGTGCCCAGAACACAAGGCTGGAATATGATCATTACATGAAAGAAACATGAGGGGTTTTTTACCAGAATTCCAAGCCATCTGTGACACTTCTGATGCCACAAAGTACAGCGGTCTCTCAGAGTAGTTCCTTATATTTTGCTCACATTGACTTGCAACGACCTAAGGAAATTAGTAGTAATTCTAACTTGTCAGTTCATCCATGTAAGAGAATTAAAAGCCCTGCTTTCTTCTAAGTTCTCCCGTTTTTCCCCTAGCTTTTGGTTCCCTAAAAAGCAGATACAAATTACTTCCCAGACACTTCCTATTCTCAAAAGGACCAAGTTTTCAATCCCTGCCAGCCATTCCATTCTATTCCCTTGAAAACACGAAGCAATGTTGAGTTCTTACTCAACATGTAGCAGGCATTCAGTATACTGTTAAGGCCAGTGTAGCTGTTTTCTCTCCAGGAATCCTTGGACTCAATCACTATACTCTCTATCTAACCCTACACCCAGAAAGAAGGGATACAGTAAGCTTCCATTGTTTTAAAGTAAAGAAAATAGACATTTTTATGTGCTCTGAAGCACTTTTCAAATTGTAATTCCACTTTAATTATGATATCTACACAAAGTAGGAATTACTACAGGCTGAAAGAGTTGAAAAGCCACAGCCCAAACAATCTCCAGCTTCGGGGACTAGAGCCACTTAATAACCTCTCAAATCCAGTAATTTTTTTAGTTGCCTTTGTCCGAAAGAAAATTTTGTAATCCCGCACACTATACGGCGGGAGCAATTGGGATCTCAAGGTCTCTTGCTAACGTGTCCACTGCGGCTGCTCGAGGGAAAGCAACGGAAGTTGGAGAGACTTTGCAACAGCTGCAAGAGTTTCAGTCCCGGGCAGAGAGCGACCACGGGGGCAAGGCAAAGTCCCGCGGCCGGCGTGCGCCCGACCCACGGGACCCCAAGGCCTCGCTGGTCCCCGGGCGGGCCCCACCTGGCCAAGAGCGCGCGGACGTGGGCTGCAGCCGCCCGCCTCAGCTCACCTTTCGTCAGCGTGTCCAGCACCCCCGACTTCTCCAAGTACCTCCGGAACTGCTCGCGCTTCGAGTCGGCGGCCTGAGGAGACACGGCGGGTCAGGGACCGGAGCCCGGGGCCGGAGCAGGAAGACGGCGCGCCCCGCCGCCGGCCCCAAGCCCTGCACGCGCCCCAACTCCCACCCGGCGCCGCCCGCACGCCCCGAGCCACGCCGCGCCCCCCTCACTTTGTAATGGGCCATAGTGACAGCCACAGCGGCGTAGCGGGCGCCGGAGACACGGGCTGGCGGGCTCCAAGCCTCACTGCTCATGCGCGGAACGGCGCGCGCGTCTGCGCACTGGGCAGGCACGGGCCGGGACCGCCGGGGTGTGGCCTGTTTTCATGGCGACCGGGACGCTGTGTATCCCTGTCTCCTCGGAGCCCAGAGAGGCTGCGTGCGCCCTCCCTCCGCGGTTCCAGGCATCTTCCTGTTCCGGTTGCCGCGGAGATTCGGTTGCTTGGCAAGAGGCGAGGCTTCGGTAAAGCGGGGCGAACGTCCTGTGGGGCCCTGTATGGGTGTGGCCGGGACTTAGAGGCTCTAGGTAGGATCTCCCCACGTGGTAGTGGGCGCGCACTCTTGTCTTTTGGGTTTTGGGTGGGGAACCGGCTAACGCTGTGTTCCTTGGCTCTCAGGAAAATACCCAGCACTGGGGAGGTGAAAGAAGAACAGGAAAAAGTTCAAGGTCACCCTCAGCTACCTAAAGAGTTTGAATCTCTCTTRGGCTCCATGTTCCGGGCTCGCATGTAATCATTAAGCCCGGTGATAGTTGAAGATAACAGCTGGCTGGGAGAAAACTTATCTCTATAGCAATGTCGGATAGGGCAATGACCTCTGAAGTATTAGTTCTTCCCCCCCCCCCTTAGTGGTTAACATCAAGTTCTTTTCCATATATATTATGCGTGTTTTATGTTGAAAATAATTATAGGTAGTACTAAGTCTGTATGTCTCTTTAGTTCCTCGTTCGTTCATTCAAAATGTTTGTCCCACTTTACCCATCCGGTAGCCACCCTACATGCAGAAGATGAATTTAAAACATGGCTATGCTGCTGGATTTGTTTTGTTTACTGAGAAAACTTCCGGGTGCAGAAGAGGACCCATTAATGAATTAGTAGTTGTACCCTTGGCTAGATTTTGTTTTGATCTTTTTGTATAGAAATCATTCACTGGGCACTGATGGCATAAAAATTTAATCTCAGTTCAAGAAAAGTGTAGGCGGCTGAATCTCTTGAGTTCGAAGGTAGCCTGGTCCAAGATAGCCAGAGAAACCCTGTCTCCAAAACAAAGAATTCATTGTATTCTTGTTTTAACATAAGGCCCTACCGCCACCTTATCTTTTTGAAATCCAGTGATTTTTTTYYCCCCTGGGAGTTAGGGAAGGGTATTCATGCCACAGTGCAGTTAAGACTCCTAGGATTTGCTCTGCCCTCACCGTGTGAGTCTCAGTAACTAAGATTGTCAGGCTTGGCAACAAGTGCCTTCACCTACCCAGCCATCTTACTAGCCCCTAGCTGCAAAGTTTCTAGACTGTTTAAGACAAGCGAAATGATGGCTCTATGTTGCACAAAAAAATGAAAATACTGTCTTTTCTGTTGGTCTTAAGAGAAAACATCATATTTGGTTATGAGAAGCCACAGAACTTAAACTCTTGTGGAAAGAACTGTCCAATCATGAACCCAGCTTCAACCACAAGCTGAATGAAAAAGTGCAGAGCGGAGTTTTCCTGGTGGGTGCTGCTTGCCTCCCTTTGTTCTTGTTGGCAATGCCCTCCTCCCTCCTGCTTTCATAGTTGAGCTTTTTTTGGGATTTTACATGGGGGTGGGAGCGTTGTTGTTTTGAGGCAGGGTCTCACCATGTGTGAACTCCCAGGTCCTTCCCAGGAACCTAAGCAAGGCACTGTTACCTTTTCACAGTGTTTCCTCTTAATACTGCCAGTTGTAACAGACTTAATTATGGCAAAAAAAAAAAAAAAAGGCTCCATCTGATCCGGAAGGAGGCTACTCCTGTACACAAGGAGCTGGATATGAGGTAACCAGCCAAAGCTGCAACTGCATCATGTTACCTCCTGTAAGAGTTAGCGCCCTCTAAATACATGCTAATTCTTTGATAAAACTTCATGCTTGCCACATAAAGGTAAGAACAAAGATATATAGTTTAACTAATGACTAGTGGACCCTGCCATGGACTGAGACCACCAACATCTTTAAAATCAGCAACTAGTGCATAGTAGCCAGTAGATGAGCCAAGGTCAACAG
>BDUI01013718.1:15898-26521 GCA_002335545.1 Apodemus speciosus | reverse complement strand
CTCTGTAGACCAGGCTGGCCTCGAACTCAGAAATCCGCCTGCCTCTGCCTCCCAAGTGCTGGGATTACAGGCGTGCGCCACCACGCCCGGCCATAATTGTTAATCTTTACACACATTTTGAGTATTTTGTGACAGGTATGATTATATCAATGAAAAGAAAGGAAGAAAATGCTATAGGAAAGTTGTGTGTGTGTGTGTGTGTGTGTGTGTGTGTGTGTGTGTGTATCTGTATGCATGCATGCTATTGTTACAGTGCTGGGATTTAAAGCAGGACCTCATGCTCAACCCATCAAAATACTAATGCATCTCGAGGAGCAGGAGATCAGGATCTGCTACCTGTGGCTCGTGAAGTTTGTTGGATTTTTACAAGGTTTTTTCTTAAATTTCTTTTTATGGCTGTATGCTGTGCATGCACTTTCATGAGGCCTGAGGGCCACTATTTTTTTTCTTCTTAAACACAGGGTTTTCCTACATAACTCTTAGCTCTTGCTGTCCTGGAACTCACTATATAGCCTAGACAGGCCTTGAACTCACAGAGATCTGCCTGCTTCTGCCTCCAGAGTTTTGGGAATTAAAGGTATAAGCCATTAGTTTTTGTTTGTTTTGGATAACGTCTTACTCTGTCTTAGAACTTTCTAGATAGTCTACGGTAGGCTGGCTGGCCACTTGGCCGAGGAGCCCGGAGGATGCACCCGTGCCTACATCTGGAGCATCACATCTGGCTAAAACAGTTCTTGTTGAGTGTGGCCTTGGGGGATTGAACTTCGAATCTTGAGCTTGTGAAGCAGCACTCTCCCCACTGAGCTAGCCTCTAGCCTTTGTTTTCTGAGATGATCTTACTGTGTGGCTCTGGCTGGACTAGAACTCAGTTTGTACTGGGCTGGCCTTGAGCTTTTAAGGATTCTCTTGCCTACATCTCCCAAATGCCAAGATTACAAATGTGGAACACTATGACAAGCTTCAAGCTGTAAAAAATTAGTTGATTTGAATCAAGGCCTTTCTGCAAAGCTTTCTTGACTGTACATATTACCTATATGAAATTAAAACTAGAAATGTAAATGTATGCACGGACGTGTTTGTAGTGGCTCTTGTTTCTTTAAAGGCAGTGATAGCATTTGGAACATAAGCAGCACCCCCGGGAGCAATTTCATATCTCATTATATAAAACTTTGCCACTGTGTTTTATTAAATCCTTTTCTTTAACATCACTATAAATATGAACATAAATGTTACCTAAGTTTGAGCTTTAAAGAGACACACATACAGCATGTTTTAAATCTTTCTTAATTCATAGTTGTAAAGATATGAAAATTTCAAATTATATATCATTTAAGACTTTTTTTGTAGCAAGCACAGTCATATTGTATTTTCTGCTTAGTACCATCGGCTCTCACTGCAGGAGGCTGGCATCAGGACTGCTGTAATCTCGTGATCTGTGGGTACTGAGGTAATTCCTTATATGACCTGGCTTAGCACTGGCTGTGCTCTGTAGATTTCGTGAACTCTTTCTTGATTACTTACAATGCCTGATAAAATATAAATGCTGTGCAAATAAGTGTCTATGTGCCCTGTGTGTACTCTTGGTGGTTTTTGGTTTCGTAGCTGAGGGGGCTCTGCAGGACCTGGCGGACTGTTCTGTGAGTAACGTCCCGAGCCCTAGTCTGTACATCTTAACTACACAGGTTTTCTTTTCCGACCGTGCTTGCTTGGGTCTTCGGATGTGGAAGCTGAAGACTACAAGGGAGAACTACACTGTAGGAGAACATCCGGAAGTTTCAGATGCTTGACTTGTTATTTGATAACTTTGTCATTTTATCTTCTCGATGTGTAGTGTTAGAAACATGTCTGAAGCCTATATCTGCCTTTAAAAACTGACTATAAATGAAATGATGCTCATGAATTTGCTCAGATTTATAGCAACAGTATTAGTAATCAATACAGTCTATGCCTGGAAGGAGAGGCCCATTTCCAGGTTGTTGATCTTTCTGTGTACTTTAAAGTTGATCATGAAATAATAATAAGTCAGGCAGAAACCATATACTCGGGAGAGGGAAAAAGTTCTCTTTAGGTGGAGGGTTGGTTTATATTGCACAAAAACAATTTCAGGAGGGCAGGAGAGTAGTTGAGCACTTAGAGTCTGTACTGCTCGGGCAGATGATGGGAGTTAGTTCCCAGCACGCTTTCAGGGTGCTTTAAGACCATGCGTAACCCCAGCTCCCGGGGAATCTGATGCCTCTGGCCTGTACTCACCTGGACACACAACTAAAAACAAGAAGTCCTTAAAAAGTTAGACAATATGCTTTTTAAAATACTTTTATTTTTATTTCAGGTGTGTGTCTTGCCTGCATATATGTCTGTGTACCATATATGTCTGTGTTCCATATATGTGCCTGGCGCATGAGGAAGCCATAAGAGAGTGTCCTATACCGTGTATATGCCACATACACAGATAGTGTGAGCTATGGGTACTGGAAACCTGAGTCCTTAACGTAAACAATGAGTGTTCAACTGCCGTGGCCTGTCTCTGGTGCCACTAATGCAGTTTTAATTGGATTTCATATATAAGCTGTGAAAATAACTACATGTTTTGAGAAATGAAAATAAAGTACATGCTTCATTTGTAATATAGATGATTGATATGACAGTATTAAAAAAAACAAAAAATTCAGAACAAGAGGCTTAATTTTGGTTTTCTTCAAGAGTGTCTTTATTATAAATGTTGATTTTAATTTATGATCTCATAGGAATTGTCTTTCCCTTTTTATCAAAAAGGCRTCTTACTATAGACGTACTGTGGACTGATGTGTAACAAACGTAGGCCAAGCACAAGTAACTATCAGTGTTATGTGCTTTTTCCAAAACTTACCAATCATGGTTAGATTAACCCCTCCTTAGAATCTTTACTGTGCATGAAAACTCATGTTTGTGACGTAGGTGTTTTCAGGGAGCTGCTTGTGTGACTGCCACTTCAAGCTCTATACGCTCGCGTTTGGAGTGACACTATTTTCCTTGGACTTAACTTAGTTCTATGGATTAATTTTTTACTTAGCTATTTCTCTTTCTTTTGAGAGAGTTCTACATGGCCTTTGTGGTGGTGGCCGGGTCCCTTCCCTTGGGACTGAGGTATGTGTGTGGACACAGGAAGCAGGGCTGAGACTACTGCTGTTCTAATCATTAACTTACAAAGCTGTGTAGCTGGAAACAGTGGGCAATAAAATAATTGTCTTTAAATAAAGTCACTATCTTAAGATTTATTCCAGCCGCGTACCCAGTGGACTGAGTTAAGGACTGACAGTTGGGGCAGTCTAGAGGACCGACTTGAACACTGTGGATTGTTGGAGACTGCAGACTCTGTTAAATGAGTATACTTGTCTGTCTTGTTACTGGATGGGCAAGGCCATGGCAGTTCCAGATAGTGGATAATAGCCTTTATTTGCAGCCTATGCAGTGGAGCATATTTTGCAGTAAAGAGGAACCAAAGGGCAAGGTGTTCTCTACTTGTGGGCTTGTAAAGGGCTCAGAGTTTTCTTTATGTTATTGTAGAATGACATTATTTTTGCTGTGGCGTGCTTAAAACTAAAGGGCAAATGATCCAAAAGAATAATCTTGAAATTCAATAGCAAGAAAACTACTTGACATTGTGGGCCGGAGGCCAGCGAATGTGGGGCTTTCATTGAATGCGTGGGAAATGGGGCAGGCCTGGCATTTAAAGGGACAGGGTGCAGTCCTCCAGAAAAGAAAAGCCCTCACGGACGATGTGCTTACTTGGGGGGAAAAATAGACTTAAAGTTTTCTCTAAAGGATCTTTATTGGATCAACTCTTTAAGGCTTTGAAAGACACGGAGTGAATTTTTCCTAACACCACCTCCCACACTCCCCAGTCTCGTCTGAAAATTAGTGTGGAGTAAAATTGTTTATAACAGGAGAGAAGCAGTTTTTCAAATAAAAGTACTTTGTAGACTGTTCAGATGGAGTATAATATAATTCTCTCTGAAACCGAGCACTCACTACTTTGTTTACGTAGCCTTTTAAAAGGTTGGGGGTAGAGTGAGGAATGGGGGTGCCCTAGAGACCCGGGCTTTAGAATTTTCTGTTTTTTCTATGTCTGAGTTTTCCTCCCCCATCCACTCATGAATCCCCCTCTTCCCCCTCCACCACCTCCCACAATCCCTCAATAAAATAGTATTTGAAAGCCTTGAGTGACCAGTCCTGTGTACTAGCTTCTTGCTTGGGGCAGTAATGTACTGTTTTCAATGGGTGGTCTTGAGTCTCCATGGGAGATTTTACAGGCAGTGGGCTCTGAGATCCTCTGAGTGTTTTATATTGAACATGGCCAGTTAAATTCCCAAGCTCTATATTCTCTATAGAGAATACAGAGATAGCTTTACACTGCTGAGTTCCCGCCGGTAATTAGGAGAAAAACCAATTTGTTTAATTGTGTTTGAAGAATTTATGGCTTAAGTCTACAAAAGGGGGACATATTAACCTAGTATTTGGGATTTACTTTTTAAAACAAGCCCTAATATGTGAATTGAGGACTGCCCATTAATACGTGTATTTTAATTCGTAGTTTTTAAGCAATTCTTAGTCCTGTAGAAAACCCATTGCAGCCGCATTTCTCCTACATGAGGTAGCACTGTACAGTGATAGGGTCTTCACAGTAGCTAGTGTATCTGATTTGTTTCATAAGCATTTCTTTTCTTTGGTGTGTAGCAGGGGATCCATAACACCTGAAAGGCAGCTAGTGCTCTGGCACAAGCCTTTGATGAAGTAAGCATTATTAGAATTATTATAAATTAGTGCTGGATTAAAGTTTGCTTTTAGAAAAGAGGGTCCTCCTTAGGCACACAAACAGGAACAAAGTTATGTACTTAACCTAATATATAACCTAAGTATAGATATGGAGGTGGGACTGTTAAGTCATGCCTGTTTCCACGTAACTTCGTTTTAAGTTATTTTGACTCCTTTTTACTGGGTGGACCTGTGATTGCTAGCCATAGTGGAGTATAACTTAGGTCCCTGGTGGCTTTTCTTCCCTTCTTCACATACTTCAAAGACTTGATTTATGAAAAGTGTTGGATTTCTGTTTAAATAAATGTCTATTCTTCTTGATTAGGTGAAGTACTTGTTTTTTTTGCAGACTAGGTCGAAAAGACTTGAGGGATCAGGTATCTCGGATGTACTGGTGAGACTGGGTGGATGACTGTAATAAGATGGGCTTTGTGTTTATTTTAAGTGGTGTTAAGTACTTATGGATGGAAAATTCTAGGCCTCAAGGAGCCGAGTTTGTTTCTCCATCAGAATTGCTGCACAGTGTATTAGATAATATTGAAATGGTACAAAGTCTACACTTTTCTAAACTGATACAATCAGAGATTTGTGGCCAAACACTTTACAGCAGTAGTGGCTAAATGTTTCCCCTTTCCCCCCTCTTAGCTCAGTTCTGCCCGTGAATAGCTAAAACTCTTCCTGGTAGTTTTTATAAGTGGTTATAAAGAAGCGATAGCTATCTGAAGTTTATCTCTTGCAGCCAGCATTTAGAAGTTATTAAGGTTGTCTACACACAGAGAGAGACAGGTCTCATGGATGCCCAGGAGGGTAGATGTTAAAGGTTAGTAAAAATTAGTTTGTCAAGAAAACTTACTGACTGAGGGATAATGTTGTTTTCATATCCCTTTCTTTGGCTGAAGATGAATTCGCTGATCTGGTTACCAGGCCAATACTACCTTGGAAGGCTTCATTGGGCCGTAAAAGCACAGTCAGGCAGCTGCTGTAGGCTTTGCGTGGCTTCTCCAAAGAAGAAATTGTTTAACACCCATTAGTTTCTGATGCTGTCATTTCTACTCTGCAGATAAACTGCTGTGTGGGATATAACCCCTGGGCTTATGATATGAGCGGCTGCCTCACTGGAGTGCAATATAGCAGAGAATGTGTAATTTTAGCACTTGGAGTATGACACATCTCTCGCCTTTTCTGCTTCCATTTGGGCAGATCTAAGAACATCAACTCATACTTTCCAGAGTCTGACTTTTGCTTCTGGCTGTGGATACCAAAAGGAATTGTGGAAGTTTGAGTTATTCTCCTTGGTACTCAGGCATTTTGGTGTACTTTTTGGTGTGAAGTTTAGAGGGAAAGGAAATACCAAGTCACTGACTTTAAACTCATTTTTGGGTTAAGTGTGTAACTGAAACAGTGCCAAGTACCACTAACATCAACGTCATAATGTTCAAAGTCCTAGAAGCACCGCATTTCTCCGTATCACACGTTTGCATTATTGCTGTAGGTTTGAGGGGCAGGGACCTCCTTCTCTGCTAAGGCTGAGAAGGGCAAGAGTTGGAAACCACAGCTGTGTGATTAAAGCCGTGTGTTTGCCCTGAGGCTCCAGCCAGTCCATCTGAATTCAGAGTCTTAAATTTTGGATTCCTTCTCTATTTGAAAATAATACTTCTTAAACATTTTAAGACTGCCTTTGCCACTAGCCTGAGCACTATCAAGACAGATTATGAGAGTTTAATGGAATCAAAGATTTTAATGGAATCAAAACTGAAGATGCAGTTCAGTATTTTAAAGAGAAAGTTTACAGCCATTTAACATAAAATTTTACTGAGCTTCTCATTAATCTAAAATAACTAGTCTATAAGTACCTTATCAGTGCAAACTGTTCCACATATAAAATGAGAGCAGCAAAGCCTTCCTGCAAATTAAGGGGACAATGTGGACTGGCAGACTCTCCAGCCATCTCCAGCTGGGAGATTATTACAGTTTCTGCAAACCCTTTTCTCTCAAAACTAAATCAAGAATGGTAGAGTCCTGATAAAAAGAAGTGTGGAAAAGCCTAACTAATCCTTAGATGAGTTACTTCAAAGGTGCCAAAAGAGAATAAAATCAGTTACATAGGATGGATTAAAGGTTACGTTTTATACATCTTTGTCCACATGTTGAGAATTTTGTTGTATGTTAATGCATTTAGCCTTGGTTTAAAAGCTCCAGAGGGGGAAAACATAATTAAATTTGAGAGATTACAGAATCACGTTGTTATAAAGAAATTTCGTACCAGTTCTAGATGCCAGGGTAAGAGATAAAAGCTGCTTTGGATCAGTGCTGTAAACAGGTGGCTCCTGTGAATGGGAAGATTCTGGGTTTCAATGTGAAGTGCCGCGTGGAATTCTAAGTGCCGACTTGTCCAGATTTTATAAAATATGCAGTGCATGTTTTTGGCTGTGCGTGCATATGTGGGTCCTTGGTCTGATTACTGAAGACGGCCAACTCAGCTCTCTAGTAATGTTGTAAATGAAGTCTTGAGAGTAGACAGAGCAGAGTTAGAGGCAGAGCCTGGGCCACAGATACTCTTTACTCTTTGTGCTTGTGCTAAAGAGATTCTCTGTACAGCAAGGCCATACCAACTGTATTTTCCATTCACAGCCATCTTTGGCAGCTACTTAATTTGAAATCCTGGCATATCATAATGGAGCAGCCAAAAGTTTTAGGTTAAGCAAAAGCCCTGTTGGCTTGATGTCATTGGTGGAAAGAAGTTTTTTTTAAAGAAACATTTTAACAATCTTTTTGGTGTTGATATATAGAATTAAATCTGTATAGATTGAAGGTATATATATTTGCCGGTGTCTGCTTAAGTGATTTCCTTACATTTATTTTATGTATGTGGGCATGCATATACCGTGATATGACTGTGGAGGTCAGAGGACAGCTGGTGGAGTCTGTTCTCCATTCTTCCATGTGGATTCCAGAATCAAACCCACTTTATCAGATAAGGCTGCAAGTACCTCCAGCCTCAGAACTGTCTTGCTAGCCCAACAGAACTTTTATTTTAAGAATTCGGGCAATGGGAGATTTCATAATCATCTTATATCTACCACCTCTCCAAGATGCCAAATAGTAAACTTCTGTAATTGCACTCATGTCGCTAAGGCTGTGACTTTGCCTGCAGCCTCCTTGTTGCAGCCTCCTTGCTCCGTGTGTGTGTGTGTGTGTGTGTGTGTGTGTGTGTGTGTGTGTGTGTGCTGCATGCCTTAGGTGTTTGTCATCCCACACTGCGGTGACGTTTTATAAGCCCTCAGAGAATGCCATCTATTAGTTTATACGCAAACATTCAGTTGCTCAAAAACTTCCTCCATTGATATTCTGACCAATTTTGACCTTATTCAAAACATGCAGCTTTAATGAATTTTGCTACATCCCATAAATATTGTGCTGTGGGATTATTTATGGGCTCAAGACCCTGTAAGTTCCCTTGGGATAAGTTATTTTAGTAAATCAGAAAATCTCTCTGAAAGCCAAGTGATGACTGTTAATGTTTTTGAAGTTTGAGAATGGGCAGAGTAGCCTTTATGATTTCTAGGAAAATATTCTAGTGGATCTGTGCCACATACAATCAGTTCCCCAGCTCTAGTCCTCCAGCTCAGAGCTGCAGAATTGCTTCGCTTGTGTAGCCATGCCTTTGTGTGCTGTAGGAGCTGAGACCAATCCGTCTTCGGGGTTTCTGTTGTTTCTCAGCAGTACCCTGAGAACGGTCATAGAGACTGGCTTTGAAGCTCTGGATAACCTGGTATCAAAGAGCAGTAGGAATTTAGCAGTAATTGTTTTATGGCTGGCTAGAAAGCAGACCTATTTGTATCGGCTGTACACAGAATAGCCGTGATTTGACAATTTGGTTCTATTTATGCTGACCATAAAATAAAAGAAAAGAAAAAGTTAAAGGGGTATTTTGGAAACAGGAAGTAGGCTATAAATGCAAATTACTTCACCATTTTCTCAGAGGAACAAAAAAGGGAATGGGCTTGGAAGTTTTTATTGAAGGTGTGTCACTGAGGGTCCGTCTACTCCGGTGCTTAGTGCTGCGCTCCCTAAGCCATACCTCCTTTGTCGGCAGCTTTCTCTTTCTTTTTTTCCTTTTCTATTGCTGTCTGACTGAAATTATTTTCATTGCAGCCAAAGAAACTCTTGGGGTGGAAGGAGGGTGGGTGGAGCCAGAGACTTTCCAGTAGACGTTTGCATTTCATCATACSTTGGTCAGTTAGCTAGGGAAAGAACACATTGTTGCCTGAAGTGAGTCTTTCCATGCTCATGAAAACTGTACTTTCTACACATACTCTCAGACCCTTTGTCACTGCACTGTGCTGGTGTTGKTGTGGGGGGGTGGTGCCGGGTGTGTTTGCCAGGTAAGTTTGCAAGGCTTTTGGGAAACAGGAGAAAACATTTATGACTTTCTTGGCCTGACAGCTGGTGATGTCATCTGGAATACAAAATACCCGGAATTAATTGTTCCTCTTGTCTAAAGTGTATTTGAACTCAAGATGGACAGAATATCAGGGATGTCTGTYTGTCCTTCAGAGTGGCCCACAGTGAAGTCTGACTGTCCCCAGAATGTCTCTCAGAGTTAGGGAGCCGCCTGTAAGCGCTTCATTGTTGTTTTGAAGTCTTAGAGCAGTCTGAGTCTGGGGGCAGCAGAGCAGAGACAAAGCAAACATGCCAGTGATTGACTATACTTAGAAAGGAAATGAAAGGAAAGAAAAGATAAAAGAAACCCTAGAAATGCTTAAGGGACCCTTAGGTCTTTGCCACAAATTAAAACAATTTTTTTTCTTTTAAGAGAAAATGTTTTTGGTGACCCATAAAGACATTTTAGTGCTGTTGAATTTGGACTGTTAATTTGCTTGCATCTAAGTTTTATTCTCACTGGATTCTAACTCTCCTGTAATAAGAAGGATTAGCRTTCCTAGCTGTCTTGATTTCCCTGCTTTTTCTGCTGCAGCTTGGATGGGTGGAGATGGCTGAGCAGTAGGTGTTGGCGTCTCTCTTTGAATCAGGGACAAAAGTTTAAGGCTTTTTGTATGTGAAGGATCACAAGCTTTGCAACAAGATGTAAATATGAGTTTCCCCAAAGCTGAAAATCTATCTGGATGTCCCGATAGGCTCCTACTAGGGAAACAGCTGTGGGCACTGTGAGAGAAGCAATGTTGGGCTCCCTTCATTCTGCAGGCTGTGAATGTCTGGGGGGAGGGGGACAGATAAAGACATACACCATTGGCTGGCTGGGGATAGCTCCCCGTTAAAGGTACTTGCTGCTGCAAAGCCTGATGACCTGAGTTCAATCCTCTCGGGGTCCCACATGAAAGGTGAGAATAGACACCTGTGAGATGTCCTCTGACCTCCACAGGTGCAGTGTGGCTCTGGCACACATCTACAGGTATACACATGCATTGTAACACATGTATAAGTATACATGTAACAACAACAACAACAACAACAACAACAACAATCATAATAAAAGGTCTGTAGTTACAGAGGTTTGCTTGAGACAGGGTTTGTCAGTCTTGGACCTTACTTTGTAGCCCAAGCTGGGTCTGGCTCAGCCTTCCTCAGTCTCCTGAGTGCTGGCTTTGAAGCTCCGGAGGGTTGGGGCTGGCTAGAGAAGGTAGCAGTTTTGAAGCGTTGGTCTTTACTTAACTACCTTTGTGTACCAGTGAGGTGCGGGGTGCAGCACTGAACAGTGAAAGCAGAAGTAGGGAGGCCGGTACTCGTGCCACCTGTAGGACTTGACTGGCATCAGGTATGTTAAAGAAAAGCTGCAGTGCAACAAGAGAGCTTTGTAAAGTTGAAGAAATA
>BDUI01013716.1:20250-35362 GCA_002335545.1 Apodemus speciosus | reverse complement strand
CCCCGGCTACATACTACATCTGACATGGTGCAATAGTGATTGGGTTGGCACATTTGAAACACAGGGAAAGCTGTTCCCATGACATCCTTTTCTTCCTTATTTCCACATACTTCCAGGTTTTCTCCTTTGCAAAGGCCCATGCTTAGGAAATATTGACCATCTCCCTAATCCTCACTCTTCCAGTAAGTGTTCTTTTATGACTTAATTTACTCAAGGCTATTTTGCTTCTAATCTCTCAGTGTTTGGATATTATTTCAAAATTTGCTTCTCTCTCTCTCTCTCTCTCTCTCTCTCTCTCTCTCTCTCTCTCTCTCTCTGTGTGTGTGTGTGTGTGTATTTTTGTTTTCTTTCTTTTTATTTTTTATTAGATATTTGCTATATTTACATTTCAAATGTTATCCCCTCTTTACCCCTCTGAAAATACCCTATCCAATCCTCCCTCCCCCTGCTTACCAACCCTCTCTTCCACTTTCCTGACCTGGCRTTTTCCTACACTGGGGCATCTAGCCTTCACTGGTCCAATGGCCTTTCCTCTCATTGATGTCTGAAAATGCCATTCTCTGCTGGAGCCATTGGTCCCTCTATGTATATCCTTTGGTTGGTAGTTTAGCCCCTGGGCACTCTGGAGGTACTGGTTGGTACATATTATTGTTCCACCTAAGGGACTGCAAACCTCTTCAGCTCCTTGGGTCCTCTCTCTAACTCCTCCATTGGGGCCCCTATGCTCAGTCAATTGATTGGCTGTAAGCCATGGATATTTTGATCCCCATGTTTTSGTCCTTCTAAGAAAGACCAAAGTAACAACACTTTGGTCTTGCTTCTTCTTGACCTGCGTGTGGTCTGTGAATTGTATCTTGGGTATTCTGAGATTTTGGGCTAATATCCACTTAGCGAGTACATACCATGTGTGTTCTTTTGTGGTTGTGTTACCTCACTCAGGATGATATTTTTTAGCTCCATCCATTTGCCTAAGAATTTCATGAATTCATTGTTTTTAATAGCTGAGTAGTACTCCATTGTGTAAATGTACCATATTTTCTGAAATTATTCCTCTGTTGATGGACATCTGGGTTCTTTCCAGCTTCTGGTTATTATAAATAAGGCTGCTGTGAAAACAGTGGAGCATGTGTCCTTATTACATGTTRGGGCATCTTCTGGGTAAATGCCCAAAAGTAGAATAGCTTGGTCCTCAGGTGATATTATATCCAATTTTTTGAGGAACTGCCAAACTGATTTCCAGAGTGGTTTTAGCAGCTTGCAATCTCACCAGCAGTGGAGTGGTGTTCCTCTTTCTCCACATTCTCTCCAGCATCTGTTGTCTCCCACATTTTGATCTTAGGATTCTGACTGGTGTGAGGTAGAATCTCAGGGTCATTTTGATTTGAATTTCCCTGATGATTAAGGATGTTGAACATTTCTTTAGATGCTTCTTGGCCATTCCATATTCCTCAGTTGAGAATTCTTTGTTTAGCTCTGAACCCCATTTTTTAAACAGGGCTATTTGTTTCTCTGTAGTCTAATTTCTTGAGTTCTTTGTATATATTATATATTAGCCCTCTATCAGACGTAGGGTTGGTAAAGATTTTTTCCCAATCAGTTGCCATTTTGTCCTATTGACAGTGTCCTTTGTCTTACTGAAAGTTTGCAATTTTATGAGGTGTAATTTGTCAATTCTTGATCTTAGAGCATAAGCTATTGGTGTTCTGTTCAGGAAGTTTTCCCTTGTGCCCATGTGCTCCAGGTTCTTCCTCACTTTCTCTTCTATTAAATTCAGTGTGCCTGGCTTTATGTGGAGGTCCTTGACCCACGTGGACTAGAGCTTTGTACAGGGAGATAAGAATGGATCAATTTGCATTCTTCTACAAGTTGACTGCCAGTGTTTGTTTTCATGTCTGAGTATGTTCAAGTACTTATGGTGTGGGTTAAGGCCAAAGGACAATCTCAAGGGACATTTTTCTAATGCCATTGCCCTTCTTTATTCTTAAGACAGGGTCTTTTGTTGGATTGAATACCACCAAGTAAGCTAGGGTACCTGGGCAGCAAGCCACATGACTTCCACCGTCCACCCATATTTGTGTACCAGGAAGACATCTTTTTAAAAATTTTTACAGGGTATTTGCTTTATTTACATTTCAAATGTTATCCCCTTTCTTTGTTTCCCTTCTGAAAATCCCTTATACTATCCCCCCTTCTCCTGCTCACCAACACCCACCCACACACTTTCCTGACCTGGCATTCCATTACACAGGGGCAATGAGCATTCACAAAACCAATGGCCTATCTTCTCATTGATGTCTGCAAAGGTCATACTCTGTTACATATGTAGCTGGATCCATGGGTCACTCCATATGCACTCTTTGGTTGTTGGTTTAGTCCCTGGGAGCTCTGGGGGTAATGGCTGGTACATATTATTGTTCCTCCTATGGGGTTACAAATCTCTTCAGATCCTTGCATTCTTTCTCTAGCTCCTTCATTGGGGACCCTATGCTCAGTCCTTTAGTCTGATGTGAGCCATGGGTATTTTGATCCCTYTTTTTTTTTTTTTTTTYTTGCTTCCTGGCCTGCTTGAGTTCCAGTCCTGACTTACTTTGGTGACGAACAGCTGTGTGGAAGTGTAAGCAGAATAAAGTCTTTCCTCCCCAATTGACTTCTGGGTCATGATGTTTGCACAGGAATAGAAACCCTGACTAGGATTCCAATATACCCCAAAGAGGCTCAAATAAGGGACCCAGAGGACAAGCAGGAAGAAGCAACAGCAGAGCCTAACTACTGAACTCACTGAGAGCAGGGACCATCTCATACATCTGGGAATGTCCCAAGGTCAAGCACAATGCCTGGAACTCAGGAACTCTAGACATGAGGTTCCATTTGTCAATTCTTGTTCTTAGAGCATAAGCCAATGGTGTTCTATTCAGGAACTTTTCCCCTGTGCCCATGTGTTCAAGATTCTTCCCCACTTTCTCCCCTATAAGCTTCAGTGTGTCTGGCTTTATGTGTAGGTTCTTGATCCACTTGGACTTGAGCTTTGTACAAGAAGATAAGAATGGGTCAATTTGCATTTTTTGGTATGCTGACCTCTAATTGATCTGCCACCATTTGTTAAAAATGCTGTCTTTTTTCTACTGGATATTTTTAGCTCCTTTGTCAAATATCAATTGACCATATGTGTGTGGGTTCATTTCTGGGTTGTCAGTTCTATTACTTTGATCTTACTGCATGTCTCCATGCTAACACCAAACAGTTTTTATCACTATTGCTCTGTAGTAGAACTTGAGATTAAGGATGGTGTTTCCCCCAGGAGATCTTTTGTTGTGGAGAATAGTTTTTGCTATCCTGGGTTTTTTGTTATTCCATATGAATTTGAGAATTGGCCTTTCAAGATAAATGAAAAATTGATTTGGCATTTTGATGGGGATTTGCTTTGAATCTGTAGATTGCTTTTGGCAAGATGGCTATTTTTTACTATATCAATCCTGCCAGTCCCTAAGCATGGGAGATCGTTCCATCTTCACAGATTTTCTTTGATTTCTTTCTTCAGAGACTTGAAGTTCCTGTCATACAGATCTTTCGCTTGCTTAGTTAGAGTCACACCAAGGTATCAAATATTATTTGTGACTATTGTGAATGGTGTCATTTCCATAATTTCTTTCTTAGCTTGTTTATCCTTTGATTAGTGGAAGGCTACTGATTTGTTTGAGTTAATTTTATAGCCAGTCACTTTGCTGAAGTTGTTCAACAGCTTTAGGATTTCTTTGGTGGATTGTTTGGTGTCACTTTAAGTATATGATCATATTATATGCAAATAGTGATATTTTGACTCCTTCCTTTCCAATTTGTATACCTTCTACCTCCTTTTGTTGCCTGATTGCTCTGGCTTGGACTTCAAGTACTGTATTAAATATAAGGTGAGAATGAGCACCATTGTCAGGTCCATGATTTTAATAGGATTGCTTCAAGTTTCTCTCCATTTAACTTGATGTTGGTTACCAGTTTGCAGTATCTTGCTTTCACTATGTTTAGGTATGGGCCCTGGATGTCCAATCTCTTCAAGACTTTTATAATGAAGAGATGCTGGATTTTTGTCAAAAGCCTTTTCAGCATCTAATGAAATGAACGTGTTTTTTTTTTTTTTCCTTGTATTTGTTTATGTAGTGAATTACATTGATGGATTTCCGTATATTGAACCATCACTGCATCCCTGGGATAAAGCCTACCTGATCATGGTGAATTATAGTTTTGATACATTCTTGGATTAGGTTGGCCAGAATTTTGTTGAGTATGTTTGCACTGATGTTCACAAGGGGGATGGGTCTGAAGTTCTCCTTCCTGGTTTGGTCTTTGGTTTAGGTATAAGTGTTATTGTGACTTCATAGAATGAGTTGGGTAGTGTTTCTTGTGTTTCTTTTTCATGGAGTAATTTGAAGAGTATCAGTATTAGCTCTTCTTTGAAGATCTGATAGAATTCCCCACTAAACCCTTCTGGTCCTGGGATTTTTTTTTTTTTTTTTTGATGGGTGACTATTAACAACTGCTTATATTTCCTCAGGACTTTTGGGAATATTTAGATGGTTTATCTGATACTGTTTTAATGTTGGCATCAGGAATCTAGAAAGTTATCCATTTCATTCAAATTTTCAAACATCGTTGAGTATAAGCTCTTATAATAGGATATATATTTTTTTTTGATTTCCACAGTTTCTGTTGTTATGTCTCCCTTTTCATTTTTGATTTGCATAGTGCCTCTGTGCCCTCTGGTTACTCCGGCTAAGGGTTTATCTATCTTGTTGATTTTCTCAAAGAACCAGCTCCTGATTTTATTGATTCTTTGTATAGTTCTTTTTGTTTCTATTTAGTTGATTTTGGCCCTGAGTTTGATTATTTCCTGCTGTCTACTCCTTTTGAGGGTATTTGCTTTTTTATGTTCTTGAGCTTGCAATTGCACTGTCAAGATGTTAGTGTAAGCTCTCTATTCTCTTTTTCTTTCTCTTTTATTTTTTTTTAATTTTTTTAATTTTTTATTGGATATATTCTTTATTTACATTTCATTTCCATTATCCTGGTTCCCCGCTCCCCAAATATCCCATATGTCCTTTTCCCTCCCCCTGTTCCCCCATCTACCCCTTCCCACTTCCTTGTTCTGGTATTCCCCTACACGGATGCATTGGGCCTTTCCAGAACCAGGGTCCACTCTTTCCTTCTTGTCTGACATCAATTGGTATGTGGATTGTGTCTTTGCTGTTCCAAGATTCTAGGCTAATATCCACTTATCAGTGAGGGCATGCCATGGGTATTCTTTAGAAACAATGAATTCATGAAATTCTTAGAGAAATGAATGGAGCTAGAGAGCATCATACTGAGTGAAGTAACCCAGTCTATTCTCTTTTTCAAGTCACTCAGAGCTATGAGTTTTCCTTAGCACTGCTTTCATTGTTTCCCATAAATTTTGTTATGATGTCTTCATTTTCAATAAATTCTAAAAAAGTCTTTAATTTCTTTCTTTCTTTTTTCCTTGRCCACACTCTCATTGAGAGGAGCATTGTTTAAAGTTCATGTGTATGTGTGTTTTCCATKGTTTATTTTGTACTTAAGACCAGCTTTAGGCTGTGGTRATCTGATAAGTCGCATGGAATTATTTGAATATTTATGTATCTATTGAGGCCTGTTTTGTGCCCAAATATATGGTCACTTTTGGAGAAGGTACCATGAGGTGTTGAGAAGAAGGTATATTCTTTTGCTTTAGGGTGGAATGTTATATAAATATCTATTAGAACTATTTGGTCCATAACTTCTATTTGTTTCATTGTGTCTCTGTTTAGTTTGTTTCCATGATTTGTCCATTGTTGAGGTTAGGGAATTGAAGTCTCCCCCTATTTTATGTGGGGTGTAATGTGCTTTGAGATTTAGTAAAATTTCTTTTATGAATGTGGGTGCCCTTGCATTGGGAGCATAGATGTTCACAATTGAGAGTTAATCTTGGTAGACTTTTCTTTTGACCAGTATGAACTGTCCCTCCTTACTTTTTTTGACAACTTTTGGTTGAAAGTCAATTTTATCTGATACAAGAATGGCCACTCCAACTTGTTTCTTGGGACCAATTCCTTGGAAAATTATTTTCCAACCTTTGACTCTGAAGTAGTGACTGTCTTTGTCACTGAGTTGGCTTTCTTGTATGCAACAAAATGTTGCGTCTTGTTTACATATCCAGTGTGTTGGTCTATGTCTTTTTTGGGATTAGAGATGTTAACAGATATTAAGAAAAAGTGATTGTTGCTTACTATTATCTTCCTTGCTAAAGATGAAATTCTGTTTGTGTAGCTATCTTCCATTGGGTTTGTTGAAATATTACTTTATTACTTTTTCTACTGTGTCGATTCACGCCTTGTGTTTGCATTTTCCACCCATTATCCTTTGTAGAGCTGGATTGGTGGAAAGATATTGTGTAAATTTGCTTTTCTCATGGAATGTCTTGTTTTCTTCATCTATGGTAATTGAAACTTTTGCTGGGTATAGTAGTCTAGACTGACATTTATGTTCTCATAGGGTCTGTATGACATCTTCCCAGGTTCTTCTGGATTTCATAGTCTCTGGTGAGAAGTCTGGTGTAATTTTGAAAGGTCTGCCTTTGTATGTTACTTGCCCTTTTTCCCTTACTGCTTTTAATATTCTTTCTCTGTTTAGTGCATTTGGTGTTTTGATTATTATGTGATGGGAGGAATTTCTGCTCTGGTCCAGTCTGTTTGGAGTTCTGTAGCCTTCTTGTATGTTCGTGGACATCTCTTTCTTTAGCTTAGGGAAGTTTTCTTCTATAATTTTGTTGAAGGTATTTAACTGGCTCTTTAAGACGTAAATCCTTGCTCTCTTCTATACCTATAAACTTTAGGTTTGATTTCTCATTGTATCCTGGACTTCTGAGAAGTTTGGGGTTACAAACTTTTTGCAATTTTAATTTTCTTTGACTGTTGAGTCAATGTTTTCTATGGAATCTTCAGCACCTGAGATTCTTTCTTCCATCTATTGTATTCTGTTTCTGACAGAATTTTGGTTTTGCATTTATGACTTCTGCATTCTTTCCAAGGTTTTCTATCTCCAGATACGTCTCACTGTACAATTTCTTTATTGTTTCACCTTCCATTTTTATATCCTGGATAGTTTTGCTCAATTCTTTTACTTGTTTGTCTGTGTTTTCCTGAAATTCTTTGAGGGATTTTTGTGTTTCTTCTTTAATGACTTCTACCTGTTGACCCATGTTATCCTGCATTTATTTAATGGATATTTGTATTTCCTCTTTAAGTGCTTATACCTATTGACCCATGTTCTCCTGTATATCTTTAGGGGATTTTTGTGTCTCCTCTTTACAGGCTTCTACCTATTAACCCATGTTCTCCTTTATTTATTTAAGGAAATTATTTATGTCATTCTTGAAGTCCTCATCGGCAACATGAGATATGATTTTAAATCCAGCTCTTGCTCTTCTGATATGATGGAGTATACAGGATTTGCTGTTATGGGAGAACTTGATTCTGATGGTGCCATGTTGCCTTGGTTTCTGTTGGTAATGATCTTAGGTTGGTTCTTCTGTATTTATTTAAGGGAATTATTTATGTCATTCTTGAAGTCTTCATCAGCATCATGAGATATGATCTTAAATCCAGCTCCTGCTTTTCCAATATGATGGAGTTTACAGGATTTGCTGTTGTGGGAGAACTTGGTTCTGATGGTTCCATGTTGCCTTGGTTTCTGTTGGTAATGATCTTAGGTTTGACTTTTGCCATTTAGTTATCTCTGGTGTTAGCTGTTCTTGCTCTCTCTCACAGTGTCTTCTCTGTGCTGTAGGCCTGTGTATCTGTATTCCTGGGATTCCTTTTTTTCTCAAATACCCTGCATACAACTGGTTCTCCAGGAAGTATCGGGAGATGAGGTCTTTCCTGTGACAGACTTGGCAAGGGTCRAATGTCCTGTAGGCTGCTGGTTCTCAAAGGCCCTGAGTGCTGCTGGTTCTAGAATGCCCTTGAGGCAGGTGGTGGTGGAGGAGGAATGTGGAGTAGAAGGGACAGAAGGGGAGTGGTAATCAGGAGAAAGGCAGTGGTTCTGGGCATCCAGAGGTGGGGGTGGTTCTTTTTGAATGCCCTAGGTGCTGCTGGTTCTCTAGAAAGTACCAGGAAATAGAGTCTTCCCTGTGGCAGAACTGGCAGGTGTCTGCCACATCAGAACGAACATAGCCAGTGGTGGCAGAGGAGGAGGGAGCATGTCTTGATCCCTCTTCTAAGAAGGATCAAAGTATCCACACTTTGGTCTTTCTTCTTCTTGATTGTCATGGAATACATGTTTTTTTTTTTTTTTTAAACATGGGTTCAGAGTATCAAATTTAACACTTCATACTTGTAAGTCTAAGATTTTGCTCACTAATTTGTCTCCAGAGCCCAGGCATCAAACTCTCCATGAAATCATATTCCTTATCCAGTCCTTTTCTATGTATAAAAATGTTGGCTTCACAAGAGGCTTAGTCTCTAAATGCAGATGGGTCTCAATCTGAGATCTAAACAAACTCATTGAGACTTGAAAATATATCCAGGAAGAAACACATCTACCACTCATTCCTTATCTGGAATACACTCATCAGCAACACAGTACAATAGATAACATCTTTAGTTCATCTTCATGACCACATGAACGGTAGGGACCAGAGCTGCTTTTGTTGCCCAGCATCAAGACAAATAATTTATCATCTAGCAAATAAAATGTGTTTCTATGAAAGTCTACTACTTTTATGGGACTGTGATATCATACCTTGTAGTTCAGGCCCTGTGTTTATTATCCATGTATCTTTCTCAATGTGGATATATCTGCTTAAATTAAGCCAACAATAGAACAAAGGAATGAATTGACTCTCTTATACCAGAAAGTAAGAATGTCTCTATGTAAAGAATTAAGATAGAAAAGTATATAGTGTGATAATACAAGATTAAAATACCCAATTCCATATTACACTGTATCATACTGTTTCAAAATCAGCTGTCACACCTTCCAGAAAGTGTGAAATTTAAATGTGTGAAAAGTTAAGCAAATAATTAGAATTTAAAAGCAAACAAACAGAACAGGGGAGGAGAAATGCCTCATAGAGTAATTTTTTTTTTCCTGACATGAATGTTATTACCAGAATCTATGTAAAAAGCTGGTGATGTTTAAATCCCAAGTGCTGGGAATTGGAGACATGAGAGCTAGTAGGTGGATGAATAATCTAAATTAGTGAGTTCCAGTTTCATGAGAGAATCATTCTTWAAGTACATTCTGAGGGCTGATATTTTAGGTTGATCTCTGTCCTCCCCATGCACATGGTCCCACACATACATACAAACAAACCTGTTCCTGGTGACAACCATGAATCAGGATCCCAAAGGATAATTACATGGGTCTTTTGACATTACCTTGCTTAGGAATTTGGAATTTTATTTTAGATACTTCTCTTCCTGTTTCTCAGAAAAACAGTCAATAACACACACACACACACACACACACACACACACACACACACACACACTCACAGTGTCTCACTATTCTTTAAAGGCATTGACCACAGAGACAAACTTAACAATGAAGAACTCCTACACAATAAATTGTGCTCCACTTTAGAAAAATTCCAGTTTATGCTACTAAAAATCCAGGTTTTAGTGCTTCAAATTTGAATGCCATAAAATTCTTTTGTGGCTGGTAAAAAGTATCTCAGTACCCTGAATCCATTAAAGTCTTTATGGGAGTACTTTCCTTTCAGCGTGAAGATGCTGGTTACTCAGACTCACAACTTAACCCACAAGGCAGAAATTTAATCAGCTGTGTTAGCCTTTGACACAAGTGATTCTATATGGTTATTGTGATGGTCGATGTGGGTAGGAAGAAATAGAATGGAAGCTTAATTTTCAATATTTATTCAGCACAGCTTCAAAAATAGCAAGGAAGGAAAGACAGGGAGATGAAGCCAAGTGCTCACTCTAATTAATAAGAGAGGCAAGAGGAAAATGTGCTCCTCTACTTTAGAAGCTACAAGTAAAAGAGATCTGAGTAGATTTTCATCCAGAAGCATGTGGGCTCACAGGTAATTTACATTTTGAAGACCAAGAGATTCTTAGGCTTTATTAACCAGTTTAAAGATGGAGTACTTGAGGCCAGCTAGAAAAATATTCGAATAGGTCTATGATCTCTGTGTTAGATATGAAGTGTAGATCTGATAATAAGAAACCAGAAGAATCTGTTTTTTATTTTTAAGATTTAATTGTGTGTGTGTGTATGTGTGTGTGTGTGTGTGTGTTTAAGAACATGTATCTTAAACGAATGCATGTCAGATCAGGTGGAGCTGGAGTAACAGTTTTGAATGAGCTGATATAGATGATACATATCAAATTCAGGTCCTCTAGAAAAGCAGCTAGTGTTTTAACCACTGAGATATATCTCCAGCCCTGGACTGAAACATCTGTTGAGGGCCTCTATTAATAGAACAATATCTGGTGATTACTAATCAATCCTCTGAGCCTAGAGGAAATGTCTTAGACCTGAGTCCTTCCTCCCCCTACTCATTAGCTCAGTGCCTTCAGGAAGATATTTGACTTCTCAAACTCCACTTTCGACAAATACTTGACATAAGTCATAACAGTTTTGATCTTGCATGCTTGTAGTGAGAATTCAATGACACACCACTTGTAACTCGCCTTGGAAGCTTCCTAGGATT
Source organism: Apodemus speciosus (assembly GCA_002335545.1). Classification (NCBI taxonomy): domain Eukaryota; kingdom Metazoa; phylum Chordata; class Mammalia; order Rodentia; family Muridae; genus Apodemus; species Apodemus speciosus. The sequence goes on along the minus strand of BDUI01013716.1, from coordinate 24,642 downwards.
CATTTAGAAGTATCGATGATTAGCATTCCTTATCCCTTTTCCCTAGTTTTCTCCACTATTAAAACTCCCCCACAAGGTATAACTAGATTCATTTTACATGTCACAAATTATGCATTACAAACTCCATCAAATCTGCACAAACTATCAAATAGTCTATTTAGTTGCCTGCTACTTGCTTTAAGTCAATTTGCTGAATAAYCTTTAGGATAGGAACACTGCTAATTCTAGTCCACGTAAGTAAGAAGGAAAAGGGCAGAGTCAGAATTTTGGCATAGGATAGGGTCTGCTAATACTCCAACATAGCAAGTGCTAACCAGAAAGTCAAGGAAATGACCTCATGGATAAAGTGACATTAGTTCTGTCCTAGAACCAATGCCAAACAATGGGAAATTGGAGCTGAGATAGGTGAGTCCCTAAGGTTGCTGACTACTTATTATAGACAATCAGTGACCCTTAGATTCAATGAGTGGCTCTGTCTCAAACTAAGAGCAATTGTTAAAGACACTGAATGTAAACTTTGGCTTTCATACACACACACACACACACACACACACACACACACTCACACACACACATGTGCATACCCTTAGACATATATGAATACATATACTTGTACCCTTAGACATATATGAACACATACACTCATACATCACATACTTGATAAGTAATACATTTAAAATTTAAGTATAATGATAAAATGATGATAGTAAATAAACTCAGGCATTCTTTCCTTACCATGCAATGCATTTGCACATACTCATTAACTGAGATATCTAACTCTGCCTCTAAGCTCAAAACATCTTTCCAGTGAGTGTGGTTTAGATGCCACATAGTAATAGCACTTCTCTCTTTCTATTTCACCATAACCTTCACCACAGACCAATAGTTTCTGTAATTTCAGGAAACTTTGGTTTCCACACTTCACTCTAGCTTCCTTTCCCAACCCAGACTCTAAATCATAGCAGTGGGTCTAATAGCCTGTTTCTCTTTGCTAATTTATCTATTAATTTTGCAAATGGTCTGTTTCATGGGTAATAAACCTAAGCTTTGGAAACATGATGTTCCTAGTAAAACCTGTCTTGAAGGATGTCCAGACATCTTTTGTAGTGGACAAAAGAATTGTCTGGAATGGGTGTTCACTACATAGTCTGCCCTTAGTATATCACGTACATAAAATGATGGCTCAGCCAACAACACTATGCAACTAGACATCTGTGAATTGTAGCTACCTAAAACTTTTCAGGCCTGAATAAAAATTCTTTAYTGCAATTTTCTGCTGTGGAAATGGTAGCAAAAATAGTTGTACATATATTATGATGTGCAGTTTTAATGGGAGGATGAATCGTACAAATTTAATGTGAGAAAAGTGATTAAGGGGCGGGAAAGTAAACCTTAATGTCATTGAGGAGAAGTGCTTATAGGATCACCTTGAAAAGAGCAGACAAGCCTGCAGAGTAAAATGTGTGTTCTGCAAGCATGAGAAGCAGAGGTCAGATCTCTATCTCCTATATGAATAATAGGCATCTGTGAAGACAAACATGTAATATCAAAATGCCAGAAAAAGAGACAGGGAACCCCACAGCAAGATGATTAGCATGATTGGCAAACTGTAGTTCAAGTGGGGGGCTTTGCCTCAATATATTCAGTGGAAAATAATGGAGGAAGACAAATCATGCCAACCTCTGACTTGTACTTTCATATATATACAAAGCTGAGGGAAATAACATTCCCTTGGCATTTATAAAACCTAGCACTGGAAAAGAAATCAAAATGATTGCATTAATCAAATAGCCTGAAGTATAAGCATGTACAGTGTGTATAAAAGGAACACACTAGCACTTTACTACTGGTAACTAGTAGACACACTTCAGCCATACTTTACTTATAGGCACTCATTAATAAACGAGACCAAAAAGAACCAGTGTACAAATTGTTCTTCTGAGCATTTGAAAATATTTGGTTTGATGTCAATAAAATATTCTCACTGAAACAACCATGGTTACAAAGAAGCACAAGGCCTCCAGTGACATTACCCATTGTAGTAACAAATCCAGAAAGAATTATCATAAACGGTTGGAGTTTATGATCCCCACAGCTATTCACATGTAAGTGAATTAAGAAAATATTTTGACTTAAGTATATAAATAGTTTATACTCTGTTTTTTTTTTTTAACCAAAATCCATTGTTGTTGTTGTCTGGGAAGAAAACAATTCATTAGAAACCCAGACAGTGACCACCTTTGCTCCTGGAACTGTGTAGCAGAGTGGTAGACAGGGGTCACCAGAATAGAGGATCGCTTGGGATGCACCCTGCCAGGAATCTGCCTGCACCCAGGAGCTCTGCAGCTCCTCAGCCAGCCAGCTGGGCACCAACCCTGCCCGTGGTCAACTGCCCTGCAGGGAGGTGGTTGGAGGGAGTCCTGTGCTTGGAGGTGAGATGCCGCCATCTTTGCTCCTGTGACTGTATAAAGGATCTAGTAAGTAGGGATCACCAGAGCAGAGGATCACTTGGGACACACCACATCAGGACTCCACCTGCACCCAGGAACTTGACAGGACCACAGCAATCTCTGTCAGGGGAAAGCAGGTCACCCAGGGTTGCAGAGATAAACTTGCAGACACATAGGAGGAGCAAGAACCAGCCAGTGACAGCAGGACCAACTAATACCAGAGATAACCCTATGGCAAAACACTAACATAGGAATGTTGCTAACAGAAATCAAGGCAATATGGCACCATCCAAACCCAATTCTCCCACAACAGCAAGTACTGGATACCACAACACACAAGGAAAGCAAGATTTGGATTTAAAATCACAGATCAGGATGCTGMTGGAAGGCTTCATGGAGGGCTTGAAGAAGGACATAAAAACTCTCTTAAAGAAATACAGGAGAGCACAATTAAACAGGGAGAAACCCTTGAAGAAAGAAGGAAAAACAACAAAACAGATGAAGGAATTGAACAAAGACTTCCAGGATCTGAAGATGGAGGTAGAAACAATAATGAAATCACAAAGAGAAAAAACTCAGGACATAGAAAACCTAGGAAAGAAGTCAGGAGTCATGGATGCAAGCATCAACAACAGAATACAAGATATAGAAGAGAGTATCTCAGATACAGAAGATAACATAGAAAACATAGATACAAGAGTCAAAGAAAACAAAAAATGCAAAAAGCTGCTAATCCAAAACATCCAGGAAATCCAGGACACAATGAGAAGACCAAACCTAAGGATTATAAGTATAGAAGAAAGTGAAGATTTCCAACTTAAAGGGCCAGTAAATATCTTCAACAAAGTTATAGAAGCAAATTTCCCTAACCTAAAGAGAGGCCTATGAACATACAAGAATCCTACAAAACCCCAAATAGATATGACCAGAAAAGAAATTCCTCCCATCACATAATAATTAAAACATCAGATGTACTAAACAAAGAAAGAATAGTAAAAGCAATAAGGGGAAAGGTCAAGTAACATATAAAGGAAGACCTATTAGAATTACATTGGACTTCTCAGCAGAGACTATGAAAGCCAGAATAGCCTGGGCAGATGTCATACATTCCCTAAGGGAATACAAATGCCAACACAGACTGCTATACCTAGCAAATCTCTCAATTAYCATAGATGGAGAAACCAAGGTATTTCATGACAAAACCAAATTTACACAGTATATTTCTGCAAGTCCAGCCCTTCAAAGGATAATGAATGGAAAACACCAACAAAAGGAGGGAAACTAAACACTAGAAAAAGTAAGAAATTAATCTTCTTTCAACAAACCAAAAAGAAGATAACCACACAAACTTTAAAATTACATCAAAAAAGCAGGAAGCAACAATCACTATTCCATAATATCTCTGAACAGCAATGGACTCAATTTCCCAATAAAAAGACATAGAATATCAGATGGGATAAATAAACAAGACCCAATATTTTGCTGCATACTTGAAATGTATATCAGTGTCAAAGACAGACACTACCTCAGAGTAAAAGGCTGGAAAACAGTTTTCCAAGAAAATGCTGACAGGAAACAAGCTGGAGTGGCGATTCTAATATCCAATAAAATAGACTTTCCCATAGATGGAGAAACAAAGATATTCCATGATAAAACAAAAGTTACACATTATCTTTCCACAAATCCAGCTCTACAAATGATAACACTTGGAAAACACCATCAACTTGGCAACTACACCCTAGAAAAAGCAAGATAGTAGTCTTTCAAGAAACCCAAAAGGTAAAATGGCAATCTTGCCAAAAGCAATATACAGATTCAATGCAATCCCCTTCAAAATCCCAACTCAGTTCTTCATAGAGTTAGAAAGAGCAATTCTCAAATTCATCTGGAATAACAAAAAACCCAGGATAGCAAAAACTATTATCAACAGTAAAAGAACTTC
>BDUI01013713.1:35342-47977 GCA_002335545.1 Apodemus speciosus | reverse complement strand
GTTTTGTGTCCTAATGAAAGAAATAGATGCAGAATGCTGAAATAGAACTGTAGATATCTGCAAAGCCTGGAACTTGGAAAAAGAAGGGATATGCTTTGTTCCAAAACTGGAAGTCTTTCTCAGCACCGAAATCAAAACTGTAACTGCTAGAGAAGAATAAAAGGGAAGTTTTTCCCCCACTTTAGACCAGGATTCGTGAGAAAGCAACTACTGTAAGAGGAAGTGTTTCCCAAAGGAAAATAGATTTTTTTTTTTTACTTAATTATGCCTACTGCCCTTGACACCAGGGAGAAACTGAAATGCTAGCGCAAGGCTTCATTCGCAGTATCAAGACTTCCTGTCCTCATGGAATAAATTCTTTTCCTCTGAATTTCCTTCTCCTTCCTTCTGTGGGCTTTTCTCATTGTCTTTCTTCAAGTTTGTGCTTTTTCAGTGTCTGCATTGTCTTAAACTGAACATAGCATCATTCCAAAGGCTGTGGCATTCGGAGGCATTCTGATCTTTTAAATTCCTCAGTTCTTTCTTTATGACAGGCAATGTTTTGGTCTTTACTAGGAAAATATTTCCCTTGGTTACATATTTTGCATACACAGCACCACTCTACTGCCTGTAAACTGAACAAAAGAACTTCTTGCCATRTGAAGGACGCATGCTCAGTRATTGCTGTGCATCTTGCCTCTATAGAGAAATTTAATGTAGAAAATAGTATTTGCACTATATGTTAAAGCAGCTAATACTTAATTTTATTCCTAATTTAACCCAAGGAATTGTTAAGGAGATATTTCATGACCACTGGGGATGTATGAATGCTATTCATCATAGTTTAGGCATAAGGCATAGCTTTGCCTATGTCATGCACCATCAATTGACATCCCAAGGRATTTTGATTTGCACATGAACTGCATTTTCTTGTAAAAACAYTTAGCATAAATGGTTGAAATGGATAGTGTGGGATACTCCAAATGCTTCACTGTTCTTAAAATCCCAAGGAGCAGGTGCTCCTGAAATGAGCTCTGCAATCTCTCTAGTATTGTGGTGGTTTCAATAGATTGTCTCCTATAGGTTTCATATATGAAATATATTGAACTCATGGTCCTCATCTCATAGAATTATTTGGGAAAGATTAGGACATGTGTTCTCTCTCTCTCTCTCTCTCTCTCTCTCTCTCTCTCTCTCTCTCTCTCTCTGTGTGTGTGTGTGTGTGTGTGTGTGTGTGTGTGTGTGACCTAATTTGTGCCTCTGGATACAAGCAATGAACTACCACTCTAGCACCATTCCTGCCTGTCTATTGCCATGTTTCCTATTATGTTGTTCATGAACTCCACCTCCCTAAAGCTATAAGCAAGCCCCAAATTAAATGCTTTCTTTATATGTTTGTTTGGTGATTGTGTTTTATCACAGCAATAGGAAAACAATAACCTAAGATAGAAGTTGGTACCAGGCAGCAGGCTATAGCTGTGGCAGATCTGATCATGTGTCTCCTTTTGCTTTTTGTTTTGGAATGTGGATGACACTGGGATTTGAACTATAAAGTCAGTTCAATGTTGTAAGGAGAACTTGATGGGTCATTCCAGTCAGAGCTTGGAAAACAGTGCTGATAGTTATGTGGGCTGTGGAGGGACAGACATATCAAAAGGTTTTCAGGAAAAATAATTAGCAACTGGGTTAGGAACCTGTCTTGTGATATTTTGGCAAAGTTTGTGGATATCTTTTACCTTTAACATAGGCATTTGTAGGAAGMTATATTTAAAAGTAATGGACTACTTTCCTTAGTGGAGGAGATTTCAAGGTAGCCTAATGTTGATTCTATTATGTGGTTATTAGTCATGCCATGTGGTTATCACTCTTATGTAAGTCTACAGTGGAAAAAAAGAGAATTAAGTGGGTAAAGAAAGTGACTAAAGGAATAGTGTGAGAAAAAAGTGCTAACTTTAATAGGAACTGTAATATTGAATCCAAAGTGTGTGACGAAAGTGATGAAGAAAAATCTGATTGGGAATGGAATAAAGGGGATAGATCAGGACAGGATTCTTTTGTAAAAATGCCCGAGAAATTTCTGCTGCTAAAAAGCAAAAACAAACAGATTTTGCTGAAAATATAGCAGGAGTGTCTCCACTCCGCACKGGCATTTGTACTTGGCAGTGCTCTCCGTAGGATTGCGGTTCTCCAGCCATGGAGAAGAAAGGACTAAAGGGCTTATGGATCTGCATTCATGGATAGGGAAACTGCTGAGGCGAACCATGTGGCAGGGGAGCCACTGCCTAGAAACCASGAGAGACTATTTTGTCAAGCTGTGAAACTGAAGCCTGGATTTCTTTGGAGACTCTGAGATGTTAGATTTGCCAGAGTTATATGATATTGGAAAGGAGAGCTCCAGACAGGGAGTGGACCCAGTCAAAGAAAACAGAGTGCGGTACAGGCACTCAGCTCAGCAGGTTGGAGCTATCGTAACCCTTTGAAGAGGCATAGATTTGGAGTTCGACCTGCTAGGGTTTGCTCTCTCTTCGGTTCAGTCCTTCCTCACTGTGTGCCATTCCCCCTTTGTGGAACGGTAATGGATATTCTGTGACATTTTATGTGGTAAATATCTAGTGTGTTCTTTGATTTTTATTTTTCATTTAAGTATTTGCTGAAGTAAAGGGGAGATTTTGAACATTAAGTCTTACAAAAATTGTAAAAGACTATGGGGACTTCTGAATTTGGACTACATTTATTTTATATTATGGTATAGTCACAAGCCTATGGAAGCCTGAGAGTGACATATNGTGTGTGTGTGTGTGTGTGTGTGTGTGTGTGTGTGTGTGTGTGTGTGTGTGTATAAACATGTAGAAGAAGGAGGACAAATTTGGGGAGTCATTTCTCTCCTTCCAGTTTTACATTGGTTTTCAGGCTTGTATGGTAAGCAGATTTTCCCATTAAATGTCTTGCTGGCCCTGGATGGCTTTTTCTTTCTTTTTTTTCCTTCTATTCCCTCTTCTGTGTTCCTTTCACTCTCAGTAATCAAACAATCCAATGAAACACATATTTACATGCAATGAGACCTTTGCTGTAAATTTTGTGATTTCATGAGGTTACTGTATTGAGCAAGAGTAAAATACGAAATGTTTCTTTTTATTAATGAGCTGACATCATAACTTTGGCTGTAAGGTAAAATGTCAGCTTGCTGGTCAGAATAAAATTTGGTGCCTCATGAAATTTCATGATACAGGTGTTCTTCTGTCAGCATCTTCTCAGCTAAAGCTAGAACATTCCCAAATCTTATAAGACAAGGAAAGTACTACCATAAAGAATAACACTAAAAATGAGACTCCATATATTTCAGCCTGTGGTGAAAACAAAACCCTAACAGCTGATAGAATTAGGCTGTGGGGCGTTTGGTTTTCGAGTAATGTTTGGGCTTTATTTGCAGCTAATTAGTACAAAATCTTTCGTACTATTTTTGTATGTATGACTCATTTTTCAAAGGCAGAAAGTTTTATCACTTAATATTCACAACGAGGCTGCTACAATATAGAAATATAGCCTCGAGAGAGCAGCAGGAATATGAAACCACAAATTGGCGCAATGCAGATTGCTGTGCAGCGGATTCCCTTCAGTATTAAGGATTCTGTAAGCGTGCAGGTTTGTACCTTGAACTGGAAGTAATGATGGTCATTCCTGGGAGCAAACAGGCCAGGACTTCAGGATGAATCTTCTGAGACTAGCAACATCTTCATTCCAGAAACATAATACTCCAGGTCTCCAGTTCTGCCTTTGGGTCCTGACACCTATCCTCAATCTCTAAGTTTTTTTGAACAACATTAACCTTTCCTCTTCTCATCTCTTTTTGTTTCCTAGCCCTGCTCTCTGCAATTTTGGTGTCTTTCTAGGGCATCAGCAGGGTACTCTGGCACGAAATCAAGCAGACTTAATTAGATTTGATTACTTTTAAATAAATCTTGAAGGATTGGGTAAAGCACGTGGCAAAAGAAACACGAGCTATCTTTAGAATCAAATCCATAGAAAAGCATATTCCCTCACACTTTTTGGAAAGTCGTGAGTCCCTTCAAGATGACTCAGTAGGGAATGGTATTCATTGCCTACCAAGTCTGAGGACCTGAATTCACACCCTGGGAAGCACAGGGTGGAAAAAGGGAACCAACTTCCACAAGTGGTCCTCTGACCCCCACAGCCTCACTGTGATACACATGGCCCCACCCCCAACTTAATTAATGAATAAATACATTTTAAACGATGTCTTATCTCTCTTCTTGGATTTATTAGAACATCCTCCCTTGGACATTTGTTTAATACCATCTACTTTATCCTAGATTACTTCTGTTCCAAGCTAAAACAGAATATTCTAAGAATGCTGAAGGAAGTTTGTGGCAAAACCAGACAGTCTCTAGAATTTGTATCCWAATTCCAAAGAATTATGCGAGTTTTATGTTTATTAATTGGTGAACTCTTAGCACATGTCACTTATTCAGCTTTGAGGAAGAACATCAGGCAGTTTACAACTGAACTGAGAAGCAAATTAAGCATAATAAATGTCCCAACTACTGGAAATCTTCACCTGTACTATGGGATTGTGAGTTAGATTTTTTTTAAAAACAAAAATTTTGTCCTGCATGTACTGSAAACTTGGGTCTGAATTTTCTAATTTTAAAGATAGAAATAAAGCACATTATCTTCAAAAACCAAAATTTCTCCACATAAGCTTTGCTGCTGAAAATCAAAATTATCTTTACCAATAAAGCACATTAGACTATCCAAAATGGGTGGCTCATTTGTCTCTATGGCTTCTTTACTGTTTATTTCAWTTCAGTCATGCTTATGGTACCGATGATGTAAGGCAGAAAGTCAATTTGTATTCTGTGGAGTAACAATTTAACATAGAAACACACATTTTATTTAAACATTCTTTAGCCTGGCAGGCAAGAAGAAGAAGTGAATCTGCCCAGGAATGCTTACTGAAGAGACCACAGATTTCTAAATTTCAATATATCTTCTTGTCACCTCAACTCAGCTAGCTCAAATATTCCAGGCTTGAAAGAAATTAGATCTACAGGGAAATCAAGCCTCCTAGACCTCACTGAGATGAAATATTCAATACTCTGCTTTTTCCCCAACCCCTTAATATTTCTCTGAGAATCAGAAGAAATCGTATTAAGATCACTGCAGTGTTTTGAATTATTAGTATTATTTATAGTCACCAAAGCAATATAATAAGCTAGGAATTGTAAAGAAAATAGCAACATTGGTTTTTATCTAGGTTATTGGACAAATAAATGCCCTTTTTTTTCCTGGATGTTCAAGAGTTGTTGAGATATATGTACCTGAGACAGAAAACATAAATACTCAAATATAAATTTCATTGTTGATAGATTTGATTTAGGAAAGGTAGACAAAAAATATGATCACAACAGGATGTGCATTATATTACACTCAGAATGAATGACTTATCAAGTCACTGTCAGAATAGCCAACATCCCATCTCTTCCCCTATCTTCCTTTCTAAGGAATTCCTTCTTTAATAATTCACAATCCTCTGCTGCACTTGAATGTTAAAGAAACTACTTGAATCTCTTCAAATTGTATTACTTGCTTTTTTGTATGCCTTATAAGTTTGTATGCCAACAAGTCTTACTCAATGTCCTATTTTTGAGTAAGAAAAGGCACCATGACCATGGTAACTCTTGTAAAGGAAAACCTTTAATTGCGGCTATTTATAGGTTCAGAAGTTTAGTCCATTATTAGTATGGCAAGAAGTATGGCAGCATGCAAGCAGACTTGGTTCTGGAGTAAGAACCAGTAGTTCCACACCTAGATTGGGGACAGAMAGAAGAGTAAGAAACACTGGATCTGCCTTGAGCATTTGAAACCTCAAAGTCCAACCCAGTGACACAATTCCTCCAACAAAGCCACACATATTCCAACAAGGCCACACCTCCAAATATAGTGCCACTCCCTGGTGACCAAGTAATCAAATCTATGAGTAGGGGATCATTCCTATTCAAACCACACATAACACACAACATGATATACTGGATATAATCTGTGGTGCAAAGTCCTTTTGTACTATGATCTAAAGGTATGAGAAGAGAGAAACATTCGACATTCTGTAATTAAATCCCAGCCTTTTGTTGAGCCTGTGTCTCTGCATGGTGAGCTTCAGTAGCACCTCCCAGTTCCTTCCCATCCCTAATCCCCAGTTAGGTAGCATGAATATCTCTTTTCCTTCACAGGGAGAGAAGGCCTTAAGTGGYAGTAGGAMTTTCCCTTCACTCACAGAGTGATGTATAAAGGTTGAGGTAGGTATTGCCTTTCCATTGCAGAAAAGGAAAACAAAAACAAAAACAAAAAAGAAGTTAAGATTAAAATAACACAACTGATAATTCAAATAAATATGTATCATATTAAGAGCCATACAAAGATGAAACAGAAATATGATAATGTACAGAGCATATATGCAGAAACAATTCCTTTTAAAAATAAAGTGATATTTTTTCCATAAGATTAAAAAGCATTTATTTTATTATTCTCTTTGAGAATTTTATATATCTGTATTGTATTTACATCATTTCCACACCAAATTCTCTCCAGCTTCTTCCATATCCTCTTATGCCCTCTCAACTTCAGGATCTCTTCTACTTTGTTACTGGTGTATGTATGTGTGTGCTTATGCTTGTGCATGTGCATTGCATATGTGGGGAGAGACATACAGAAAGAGTGTGCATGTGTGAGTGTGCACACATATCTGGGGAGAGACATACAGAAAGAGTATAAATACATGATCCGTTTAGTGTTGCTCTTTTGAGGATCTGTTGGTTAACGCTGGCTCCTTGGGATTGACCAAATATATCAGAAAGATATTCTCTCTCTTATAGCCTTTAATTGTCTGTAGCTCTTCATCTAGGAGTGGGACATTGTGAGATTTCTCCCATGTAAATTGGGTGCCAACTGGTAATATCATTGTGCTGGTCTTGTTTAAGTGAGAATATTGTTAAGATTTCATGAATCCAATTCACTCTGTCCTGTATAGAATACACTATTTTGAAGCAGGTGTCTTTGCCTCTGGCTCTTAAATCATTATAACCTCTTTCCAGTGATGTCCACTCCATCTTTCTTGAATATAGAGGTGATTCTGTGGGTGTATCGATTAGAGATACATCTATATGTATCTCTACATAACTCAGCCAGTTAGTTGTTTCCCATATTTTGATAAGTTATGGGTCCATGTGATGGTCCTATTATGCTGTAAGATCTACATCTATAAATGGATATAAAAACAAAATTTTGTATATAGTCAGAAATTAGGCTGATTTAGGAATATGTATATATTTAGGAATACTATTTTCCCCTTTAGAGTTTATGACCTCAACAGCATAGGTAGTTGTCTAAGTGTACAGTAGCAGGCACAGGCTCTATCCAATTGAGTCCTCATAGATGGCTCTTTACCCACTCCCACCCCCAGCATGTCAGACTATTATAAACTAGCATCTCATAGCAAAGCACAATGTCCTGATATTTTTATTTCCACCTCTGTCCTACAAGTAAGAAACTACTTGTGTGTGTGTGTGTGTGTGTGTGTGTGTGTGTGTGTGTGTGTTTCATTTTATATTTTACTTTGTTTTTGCTATTTATTGTTAAAACCTGGTAAAGCTCTTGGAGGTAAAACTCAAAAAGATGTGCATAGCTGGGTAGCTGGAGAATTTTAACTCTCACTCATTCTCAGAAATTATGAACTGTTTTTCCTGATCCAAAACTAGTTCCTGAAGAGGGTTCTACTAATGGGTTTTTGTTCTGGGAAGTAGTAATTTTTTTTTAAATCTTCTTGTTTCTCTTGCCAACTTACAAGCAGGCAGTTTGCCCTGTGATCTCATTCTTGTGATGAATGCCAGAAGAACTGTTTATTCTTTAGTTTGTTTGGGATTTGACTTCTTAGAATGAATTGGCAATGTCTAATATCCTTACCTGCCAACTCTGGAACTGAGATTCACAATAGTTTTTTAAACTTAATGTTTCTGCTTGGACAGCTTCAAGAACATCTGGTGTCATTCTAATGCTACTCCAATGGAGACTCAGAAATTTGTTCATGCTTTGGAAGAATTTTGTTTAGTTTACATGTGAAGTAAAATGAAAAGAAATAAAAACATTTTTATCATCATTCTATCTATTTCCCCAATACTGAATCACCACAGAGAAATGGCTGGTGTAGCTAGATTCACTCTGGTGTGTTTGTAGCAATGGGTGGTAGTACTCTAATAGAGCAAAAGAATTAGAGACATTTTTCCTAATACCCACATTTAAGACAATCTGTTTTATTCAAATAGAAAGAAGACAGATTACAAGCAAGAAGTCAATTACACTTCTAAGGCAAGAGATTATTTTATCTCATCTTTATGAACGTGCAATTAAAACACCTTCTTTATGACATTCATCAACTTTCAGTCCAGTTCACATCTTAAATATTCCCAGAACTACAAGATGGGTACATTGGACATGAATTTATCTACTGAGCACAGTTTTTGAGAATCATGTACATAAGAGAGGATTTGACAATAAGTATTATTTATGGATTAAAACAGGTTAGTTTCATGTTGAAATGAGACAGGTTCCACAATGTACAATATTATTGAAAGTTTTAATCTGCTCTTAGCAGAAGAATTTACTTCCTATTTTTCCTATTACTTGGGGAGAATAATGAAAGGAAAATTACTGCAAGTTGGAAGAGGGACCTTGCTGATTAGAATATAGGATAGAATTTTGGAACACATTTAAAATATACAATAAAAATAACATAGGATAGAGATCTAAACATAATTGGATTAGATCACACATATATTTCCAACTTAACATTCTCCATAAAACACAGATCTTCCATGGCTATCTTGCTCTTACAATGCATGTATGTTTACACAGTGATTCTTTGGTTGAATATTTTGTCTATTTCAAGTATAGAGCACCAGTACACTAGTTAGATAATACCCCATACAGCTACATTTTCCTTTTTTTWAATTTTTATTTTGTTTCAAACTCAGGCAGGAAAATGGAATCCAGATTATGTATTGCCCTTTCCAATGTCATTAGTAATATTTTAACTGAAAAGTAATACATAATATGGTAGAAATAAATAATTCTGTTGGCTATACAAGGAAGAGTTATCCTTCTTGCTTTCAGATTTAATGTTTCCCAGAATAAAGAACTATTGTTGGAATTTTTAAGAAATATTCTATGAATAATAAAGTATGCACACGTGTGTGATTATTCTATGTATATTATTTCTTAAATTTGCCAATTTTACACACACACAAACACACACACACACACAGAGAGAGATAGATAGAGAGAGAGAGAGAGAGAGAGAGAGAGAGAGAGAGAGAGATGACCAGACAATGTGTGTGCACATGAACATGTATTGGGTGTGTATGTGTGTGCATGTGTGTGTGTTTGTGGTCTATGTCCTCTCTTAATTATATACAAAATATTCATCTTTACCTGAACTAGCCATTTAACCAATATGTGATCAATTTCAACTCAAATTATGTCTGTTCTCTTGTTGCTGAGATATTGTTTTACTAACATCCCCTGCATGTAGATCCATAGAAATGGATATACTACATTGCAAGGTATATGAGMTTTTGTAGACTATATACATCACTGTCAAATTTCTCTCTACTGATAGCATATCTAGTAGCAGCATTTGAGGATGTCAACTTGTACTTTTATCAATAATGCAACATTTCAAAAACTTCAGTTTGTAAAATATCAGCATATGAAAAGTATAGACTTGAAAATAGATACAAATGCTACTACGATATAATTTATTTTTTAGTTTTTTGACATAAAAAACAAATATCCACATCAAAGCACGATTTTCTTTAAGACTTAATGCTATCAGGAATTGGTGTGGGGGTTGTAAATTTTTGACTGATGCTGACATTCTTCATGGAAATTGAACATATCTTTGGCTTCTTTAGAAAAGAACACTCTTGGATACAACACCTATTATTACTTCTAGTTTGCACAATCCAATTTGCAATGAACAACCTAACTGTAACAAGTATATGATTCCATGGTGTCTAATATAAGTGGTCATATTTTGTGGGAAGAAAATGCCAATGAGGCATAGTTAAAGGTCATGTGTTCTAATGAGTTAGTCTCTGGCTCATGGCTCCACTGTTACTTTTTCCTTTGTCTTTTTGTAGGCTATGCTCTGATTAGCACAAAGATCGTTTAATACTTGTAGCATTTTAAGTTTAAATGATTCTTTATCCAATGTATTTCTTTGTCTAGAATGAGAAGCAATTGAATTTTTATAAGCRTTTAAAACGAGACTTGCTGCTCAGTGGCTAATGATAGAGTCTAACATGCATGGAAAAACATCAAAAAATTGGGTATGGTGGTAGAGGCACAAGAATCAGAAGTCTATAGTAATCCTTAATGACATTGTGGTTCAAGGCTAGTGGCCTGAGACCCTGTCTCATAAAAAATGGGAGGGGAGAGAGGAAGTTGGAGGGAGGGAGGAGGNTGGCCCTTTCTTCAGCATTTGTCAAAAGTCAAGGTTGCTTCTCCTACATCATTTAAGAAAGAAGCAACAATGTGGTAACTTCTTAAAACTGCTCTGAGAGTTGAAATTTGCATCAACAAAGCCTAGGTGTTCCTAAGCTTTGGAAACAGCTTTTGCTTGGGTTGGGGAAATAGCCTTCAGACAATGATCTAATGAAAGAGTAGCTAGCTAAAACCCYTGGGTCCAGGAAGAAGGACTATGATAGGGACCTGCTAGAAATCATGAGTTTTGACAACATTATGTTAATAGGATAGAGTGGTGGTTCTGTTGGTAATAAGTATCAAGAAAACTTTATATTTCTAGTAGCATAATTTCATTTACGTACACAGTAAAAGTTAAAACATTTAATTGTGTTTATTAGGATAAGAAGGAAGCCTATCACAATGACAGCAGCCTAACTGTAAACAAGCAAAATATCAATTGCCCAGATGTGATAGAAGACTGTTTGAATATACCTTTATTTAAAGATTGTCACTATTCTACAAACAGGGCAAGTCATTTTCAGTCATTAACACAGAGGATGAGGAACTGGGGTTAGCCACTGGAGAGTCCCAGACACCAGAGAACCATGAGGCTTCAACCAACAGGATTGACTTTAGCCGTAATGCGCAGAGAAATAGGACGTATGGAGACTACCTCCAGTACAAAGGCACAGCCCCCGGTTRAGAGATGGGGCCACCCAACCATCTCAAAATTTTTTAACCCAGAAATGTTCCTGTCCTTGGGAAAACAGGGACAAAAATGGAACTGAAGAAGTGTCATCTGGGAACGGTCTCACCTGGGGATCCATCATATCTACTACATACACCAAACCCAATACTGTTGCCATGGTCAAGAGGTGCTTGCCAACAGAAACCAAGTGTGGCAGTTTCTAGGGAGGTCTGGCCAGCAACTGACCAATGCAGATGTGGATGCTTGGAGCCAACCATCATACTGAGCTCAGGGAACCTGATAGGAGTGCTGGCAGAAGGAATGGAGTAGCAGAGGGGAATTGCAACCCCATTAGAAGAAAAACATAGGCTGGTCTGACTACCAAATTCTCCAAAGTCTAAACCACCAACCAAGGAGTGTACCTGGAGGGATCCATGGCTCCAGATACATATGTATCAGAGGATGTCTTTGCCGGAGAGCAACCAGAGAGGAGGCTTTTGGTAGTGGGGAGGTTGGATGCCCCAGAGTAGGAAGATGCTAGAGCGGTTGGGCAGGAGAGCACTCTAATACAGGCAAAAGGGAAGGGGGAAGAGAGATGTGGGATGGGAGGTTTGGTGGAGGGGTAACCAGGAAGTGGGATATATATCATTTCATATGTAAACAAATGGAATCATTAATAAAAAAAATTATAACTTGTACACAGTAAATGCATTCTCAAGTATTGTAGTGTAAGGAAAGAATGAATCTTATTTTAAAAGATTTTTGCTGGGCTGGAGTGATGGCTCATCAGTTAAGAGCACCGACTACCCTTCCAGAGGTCCAGAGTTCAATTCCCAYGTGAGCAACCACACGGTGGCTCACAAACATCTGTAATGGAATCTGATGCCCTCTTCTGGTGTRTCTGAAGAGAATGACAGTGTACTCATACATAAGACAAAATAAATCTTTAAAAGAAAGGATTTTTGCTCTTTAATTCATATGTATGTGGATGAGCTTGCATGAGTTTATGTGCATCAGGTATGCAGGAGCCCAGGGAGAACAGAGAGAGCACTGAATCCCTGGGACCTCACATCGCAGGAGGCTGTGGGCTTTTGGAATCAAACTCAGGTTCTCTGAAAGAGCTGAGCCATCTACCTAGGCCCACAAATGGGTCCTTTTATAGCACAGCATATGATGACCAACAAGATCCATTAGATTAAAATATTAACATTTTTCTTTGTTTTAACCTTAATTCTTTTTCAATTATATGATCTTTTTCATAATACATCTACTGCAATTTAAGGGTGTCAGTTTCTAGAGATATACTCTTCAGGAGAAATATTTTCCTGAGTGTTTCTATACCTGTGTATTAGACAGACTTCTCTAGATTAATAATAGAATTTAGAGAATGCATTTCTATGTACGTATATATGGTATATATAATCTCAAATAC
>BDUI01013712.1:11562-23560 GCA_002335545.1 Apodemus speciosus | reverse complement strand
AGTTCCACAGATTGAGGCGTTAGACTTCAAAAGAAGGAGGTCTCCAGGTACCAGGTGTGGAACTCTCGGCCGGAGCAAACATATTGAGCCGTAGTTCTCATGGCAATTTATCTGTTTTGTTTTCTTTTAATCCTTTTCTTATTTACATGTTCCCGGTAGCCTAGGCCAAGATCTTAAGCTAGAATAATGGGTAAGAAACCATGCCTTGAGATAGGGTCACTAACATGACCTTATCTCTGAGGAAAACACTGCTTTACTTTATAAATCATTTATAAAATTATATAATAGTATTTTGATAGATAAAAACTTTCCCAACAATAAAATTTCATATGGCTACACATGTGTGTCATCRGAGGTGGGCTTTGGTATATGGTAAAGAAAGCCTTAAGTAAAAAGAATTAAAATAGTTTAAATTTATGCATTGAAGATTTATTTAAAAAAAAATCAGGCATTAGATGTTAAACAATAATKGACCGTACAGATTTATTAACCTGCTCTTGGAAATATGCCACTAGCCTTGGACAACTGCCCCACTGAATACATCCTTTCAGAGTTGTTATATTTGGATGAGTTTGATTAATGAGGATGTTACCTGTTCTATTTGTGATTCACTGAATATATATTTTCAGAGTTGCTATGCTTGGATGGTTTCTATTAATAATGATGTTACCTGTTCTGTTTGTGATCCACTGAGTACATCTTTTCAGAGTTGTAATGTTTGCTTGATTTTTGTGCTTTACTGTACCAAATGATAATGTTGGTATTTGTGATTGCTTCACTGAACACAGTTTCTAAGAGTTGTAGTGTTTGTTTTTTAATGTATAAAAACCCCTGCTTGAGAGCTGCAAAATACACTCAGATTCAAACTGCCTCTGTGTTTGCTTCTGTTTGTCACTGCCGAATCCTTACCCACCTGGACTTTGAGGACCCTCATCCCAGGGACCCCCATACCCGACTGGGATGGTCCGTGGCACTGACTTACTTGTAAATTCCTATTTGAGAAAGATACAATGCCCGATCTTGTTCAGACCAGTGTTATCCTGGTTGCCACTATCTATGGCATTGGGCACTGACCTTTGAGTTATTCTGGAAAGACTCCAACAGCAGACCCAGCTTCCTCTGCAGCTCCTGTAAGTCCCTGGAGACACTTGGGGGCTCTTCTTTGGCCATCTTGAAACGGCTGTCAGTCTCACTCTAGAGTAAACCCTCCGCCAGGAAGTGTATTACTGTAGCCTGAAGCCCAATGTCTCATGTCCTCCCATCTCTTGCTATTGCTGAAAGAAACAAAAAAATTCTTGAATTATTAGCAATCTCCAAGGAACCCGGACCATCCCCAAACTGTGCACATAGACATAATCTGACAATATTTATCAAAAATCTAAGCTGCACACATTTTGACCCAGCAATTTATTTTCACAAACCTAAATAAAGTAGATATATGGAAAATATACCCACAGGATGTATATCATATTCCTATCATAATATAAAATGTCCAGCAAGATTGCAGGAAAAAAGCTAAATCCATTTATTATAAACACTTCACTGTTATACACACACATACACACATACACACACACACACACACACACACACACACCGTGTAGAAAGGATCTAGAAAGACTAATCTTGCCGGGCGGTGGTGGGTGGCGCACACCTTTAATCCCTGCACTTGGGAGGCACAGGCAGGCGGATCTCTGAGTTCAAGGCCAGCCTGGTCTACAAAGCGAGTTCCAGGACAGCCAGAGCTACACAGAGAAACACTGTCTCAAGAACCCAATAAATAAATAAATAAATAAATAAATAAATAAATAAATAAATAAAACAAAACAATAGAAAGACTAATCTCTGGGAGCTTATGCCAAACAAGAAAACTGAANTTTTTTTATAAAAATAAACATAAATAATATAAATAAATTCATTATACAATTTCCGACATTGGGTATTCCGTTATAACAGCAGGAGAAAGACTGAGATGCCACGTAGCAATGCGCCATAAACTCAGCTGCTTGTGGCACCCATTTATTGACTCACGTTTACTAACCAGAGGTCTGAACACAGTATGAATGGACTCTCTTCTCAGATCCCAYGAGGGCAAAACTAATGTGTCAGCCCATCTGTGTGTCCCTCAGGAAGCTTAACTGAGGAAGACTCTGCTCCCAGCCTCACTCATGACAGCGGCAGGGACCAGCTCCTTCTAGAGGCTGCAGAGCTGGAGTCTGTGCCTTTCTGCTGGCTGACTCAGCAAGAAGAGTTGCTCTCAGCTCCTAGATGCTTGTCGTCCAGTGCTGTGTGGACTCTTGCTGTTGCTTAAGCCAGTAGTGGAAATCTCCCTCCCAGGAGCACTCTAGACCCTGGCGAGGTGTCATCTGGTTATGCCATGTTTGTCCAGGACAGCTCCCACCTGTGTGTGTGTGTGTGTGTGTGTGTGTGTGTGTGTGTGTGTGTTCATATATGCTCATTAGTGTGCTCTTGTATGAGAACACATACAACCTTGGGTGTCTTCCTCCACTGCTCCCCGCCTTATTTTTTGAGACAAGGCCCCTCTCTGGAATTTGACCTTTGGCCGTAGTGGCTGATCAGCATGTGGTATATGTGTGTATTGTATCTCACATGCGTGTGAAGGTGTGTACAGAGATCAAAGAAGAGTAGCTGACATTGTACTTTACTGCTGTTCACATTCTTTTTCCTTGAGACAGAGTCTGGYGCTGAACTTAGGGCTTTGGCTAAGCTGCCTGGCAAGCAAGCCTTAATGGTCCTTGTATCCATAACTCTTCCCCCCTCCCCCGCACTGTTCCAGTTTCTGACAAATGTGTGGCCATGACTACCTTTTTATGTGGGTGCTGATGTTTCAAATTCAGGTCTTCACGGTCATACACTTAGCATTTTTACCCATCGAGACACTCCTGTAACCCTCCTCACTTTTTTAAGATCCACCAATAAGGAACCTTGATTACATCTACAGAATCATCTTTCCCCTGTGACAGAACATAGTCACAGAAGTGACATCTTGTCAAATTCAAAGGCTCCACCAGCTTCGGACAAAAGGGAATTATGTGTAGGTGAGAGTCATGTGTGTTTAGCTTAGAATTCTGCCTCCAATGTGGCTCATAGTAGCATCTTCCTCAACGGGCTGTGTATTGTATATGGAATGAGTTCACTATTGCTTTTGGTGCATAATAAACGCTCAGTAAATGTTAGCCCAAGTATTATAGAGAAGGGTTCTTGGATTATTTATCTTAGCTCCAGAACCAGGTACCGCTGGGAACCTGAGATATTTGCTGGATGAATGAATAAATCTCTTGCACAAATTCATAACATGCCCTCAAATAGAAGCAACTGTGGAGGCTATCTAGCCCAATGTCTGCATTTTAAGTGTAACGATATCAAAGTCCAGTTAGGGAGAAGCGGCACGAGGTCATCAGCTAAGGGCGGTGCAGGAGCTGGAGGACAAACCTCTCTTTCCCTCTTCTTCCACAACCTACCACATGGCCATACGCACTTTTCTCAGTGAAAGATTTCTGAAAGATTGCCTGATGTAACAAAGGTTCTCAAGTAGCACTGTTTGGATGGAAATAATGAACTGGGTGTGGCTTAAAATTTTGAGAGAAGTTAGGCTATATTCTCCCCTTCAGAACCTCTCTACGCCTTTATGAGTTGAGCTATGTATAAGATGTTCTGTGGGTACATGGGGGGGTCCACAGCTTCCTCCAAGAACAAGCACTAGCATGCCTCAGGGTGTCCCGTGGCAATCTAAAAGAGGCCTTTCTCCAGTGGAGAAATGGAGACCCATGGAGGCCAAGCAGCCTACCCAGGTCCCTGGGCTCATTCTTTGGGCTGAAACCTCATATCTGTTGACATTCAGACCACTGTTCTTTCAACTATCCTCTTCTTGAAGCATTATTAACTTAATTTCTGTCAGATAATGGCTAATGTTTTAAATGATTGCCTTGGTCCAAAAATCTTTTATCAGGTGGAAACATGAAACTTAGCAGAGCAGCCCCTCAACCGAGAGGAGACACACAAGATACCCTGGAGGACGTACAGACCAAATCTCAGCATTAACAAAATAATGCTATTAGCCCTCCACATTCCGTTCCCGTAATGGAATTTAATTATGATTACATTCACCTGAAGTTGCATATCTAGGAATTTAAAGAGGACATATTGGGCATCTGACCTCAAGGATGAATCTGAAAGTAAGAGAGTACCACGAATTCAGGAAGGAAGCCTGCCTCTGCTTCTCCCCCACAATCTTTCTCTCATTCACACTTTATCTTGCCTATGGATCTATTGTCAGGTGGGAAGAACTCTTTGGAGCAGAGGGTGGGGGCATCTGGAGAGGGGGGTGGGGCTGGAAGCATCAATGTCATGTTTTTCTCTGTCTCTACCATTGACTTCCTAGGGGTATTTGGGCAAGTAATTGAGCCTTAATGGCCAATGGGAAAAGGTTACTTTCCTGTCATTGATGGTCAGTGGAGCTGATCATAGGTTTTTGTTTGCTCATTGTTTTTTAACCTTGTGTTGCAATATTCAGGTTAGGTCTCTTCAGATACCCTAAAATAACAGACTTCAGACTTCAGAGCACATCAGTAATAGCTAGAGAGCTCCAATAGAACCACATTAGGATCCTGAGAGAGGGGCTGAGAATTTTCACCATTGTACATAAAACTGGAGACTCTGATGTACCTGAATGAACACTGAGTTTTTGGAGAAGCCCTGCTCTAAAGTTGTAGATTTCCACTTAATTTTGGCAGTGGTTCAGCAAAAGCATTGCTTTTTCCAACTTTTAATTGATTCTTTGTAAGTTTCACATCATAAACTCCAGTCCCAGTCATCTACCCATCCCCTCATATCTGCCCTCAGCCCTTGCCACCTCCCTCTCCCAATAACACACACACACACACACACACACACACACACACACACACACACACCAAAACAAAGCACAGAAAACATCTTTTTGTGGAAGCTGTAGCGTGTCACAGTGTGTCTCGTAGTATATCCCTCTGACCACACATCTTCACTTGCAAACATTGATTGCAATGAGTCATTGATCTGGTTCGAGGCCTCTGGCTTCTGCTACACTATCAGTGCTGGATCCTCACTGGGAGTCCTCTCAGATATCTAGTTGTTGCCCTGTGTCACGGAGATCCTGCAGCTTTGCATCTGTAGAATTGGCCCCTTCACGCACTTCAGCAGTTCATAGATGGGGAAGATGTTGGTCAACTCAACACCCTGGGTCTGGTCCTGGGTGGGAGCTGAGCTGCTCAATGCACTGGTTCTGCCTTGCTCATACCAGTAGGGTGAGCTCTCCCACTAGGCCACTCAATGCCTCAGCAGGAAGTAGGTTCAGCTCTTCTGCTCTCACGCCCTTGAGGCCAGCCCACCAGCACACACCTCCATAGCTAGCTGCACTCTGCTGCCCAGGAGAGGCCTGAGGCCCACGCCCTCATGTGCTGCAGCCTTTGAGGAGCTGGGCCAGCTCTCGTACTCTCACACCTTTGAGACTTGCTCGCCTGTACCATCAGGGAAAGCTCCGCTGTCTTACCCAGGGAAGTGCAGGGCCCATTCTCCTGAATGCTGTTGCTAGCAAGGGCCAGGGCCAGGTCTCCAGCTCTTATGAGCTGGGGGCCAGCTTTACCACAGTTGGCAGTGAGTGGTGGGACCATCACCTCTGTGCCGGAGCCACTTCACAGCAGTGGAGTCGAAGGGCAAGCCCTCAGGGCTGGCTTACCGCTCCCCCCATCAGGGCCAGCTCCACTGTACTACCCTAGCGAAGTGCAGGGCCTGCTGTCGCCAAGTGCTGCCACTAGTGAGAGGTGGAGCCAGCTCTCCAGTGTGCCAGTCAGTGAGGGTCAGGGACAGTTCTGCACAGCTTTCCTCAAGAGAGCTGGCCTGGACATCCACATGGTCCCAAGAGGCTGCCCAGACCAGGGACATCCCTTTGGGTTGCTAGCGGTAATCTGAGCCAAGGACATTGACGCTGACCCCTACTGCTGCATAGCCGTGAGCCCAAACATGGCCCTCAGTGGCAGCATGGACCTCAGTCGGGGCTGGCTGCTCACAAGAGTCTTTTCCTCCCTTTCTTCCTGTCTCCATTTCCATCTCCCCTTACAATACTCAAGCTGTTACACTTCTTTCTCTCTCTCCCATCTGTCCCCCACATACTTACACATTGTAGTGCTGCATGTGGGCTATGTGGCTAGTGGGCCTCTGGGGGTCTGCAGCCTGCCCATGTGGCATGGTTTAGAGTGTATCTATGGACCTCTCCCCACTCCCCGTTCTGTACCACGTGGCATGACAGTTGGCATGTCTCTAGATGTCGCCTGACTTTGCTTTTAACCTGCACAGCCCAGGGATTCTGTGAGAACCTCCTTGTCACTGACCCCAGCACAGCAGCCAGCCATCCATCCCAGCTCAGGACAAGTCAGGCAAGAGTCTTTTGTTTTAAAAGCAGACCAAATTTCAGACATATTGTAAAGTTCTCTGAAATCGCCATTGTCGGTATTGGATTAAAATCAGGGGAAAGAGGAAAGATTGACCCATGAGAAAAATGAGCACTCTGTAGTTTGCAAAGCTGGGCAGAGCTTGTCATAAAATCACCTGAAGGGAGATAGAGGTTGAAAGAAAAAAAAAAAAGAAGGTTTGGTGAGTCCCAAGCACATCAGTGGAATAATTCTCAATTTTTGCAGCTTCTTGCTGGGTTGTTACAATTTATTTCCAATTTTTACAGGAAGAGAAGGAGACCAGAGACTCCTAGGAGGTCACACAGCTACTGAACAACAGAAAAGATTTGAAGATAGGGCTTCAAAGCCTTAGTCTTGCTTATCATATGCCAAAATGGCTTGACACTAGACAATGTCGCAAACTGATATGTGGGCACTCAAGCAGGCTTGGGGTCAGTGGAAGAGATAGGCACAAGAAACAGAATGAGAAAGAGAAATGATGAAGGACAAGCAGAAGAGGCAGAGAGAAGTAAAGAAGTGTTCACCTGGGGCTCAGAGACAGCTGAGCTGAAGAGCACGTGCTGCTCTTCCAAAGCATACCAATTCCATTCCAGGCACCCACACTGGGTGGCTCGCAACTGTTATATCACCAGCTCCAAAGGATGCAGTACCCTTTCTGGCCTCCATAGGTGTGTGTACCACACACTTGGTACACACAGACATAGGTACACACACATATATAAATAAAAAAATAAAGCCTTAAAAAGAGCATAGCAGGACTGCTAACAGTTACCATCCACACATACC
This sequence comes from Apodemus speciosus, assembly GCA_002335545.1. Classification (NCBI taxonomy): domain Eukaryota; kingdom Metazoa; phylum Chordata; class Mammalia; order Rodentia; family Muridae; genus Apodemus; species Apodemus speciosus. The sequence continues at coordinate 16,307 of BDUI01013712.1, read as the reverse complement.
AATATACCCTAGGAGAGGTGATGGCTCTTAGCAAGACTGAGAAGGTGGAGACATGACTTTGGGAACCTGAAACCCTCTTCGGGGTTCTCCCAGTTCCCTGACTCAGGTACAAATCTTGAGGTTAGCCAACCACGTCATCAACTGCTACAAGGGGAATGACCATTTAAAGCCCGGGCTGTTGGAATTTTCTTATTCTCAAAGGGACAAGTGTACTAAGCCAAGAAATACATGTGCAGTTGTGGAACTCTGTAGCACAATGAACAATTAGGAATGGGTAAGGGAGCCTCCCCCACAGGAAGAAAACAGACCTGAGATGTAAGGCGATTCCTGCTCTGCAGAGCCTGGTGGGACATCATCTAACACCTTAGACACTTTTCTAAGGGCCAGGCTGATCTGCCAGCTACATCCTGTACTTTAGAGACATTATTTCGAGGTTAAAGCGGGCTGACCTCAGGCCATTGTCTTCTGATTAATGACCCATTTCTTTCCCCCACTCCTCTTCCTCTGCTCCCACAGTGGGCAGAGTTCTTCTTCCTGTTCAGAGTAGCCGCAGGGCTAGCCACAGAGAGAACACTACACCTCTTACAGACACCTGCAGATTTCTATAGGGCTGGTCACCCAGCAGGCAGGAGCCCAGTCTTATCGGGAAAGCATGCTGACCCGTACAAGCTTCCTTCACTCAGGGCTACAACCTCTGCAAGCCCTTTGAGGTCTGGGGTCAATGCCCACAACAAATAGTGTCCATGTTCTTTGTAGAATGCCCTCAGGGACTAAGCCGTCCACCCTTTCTCATTGGATAGGAGAAAGTGCACACTGCTCTTGATCCAGACCACAGCTCAGAGACCAGTCCCGTAGGATTTGAATGCTTAGGAAGTGTCTTCTGCGTTCTGCAATGGATGCGAGTGTCGGTCCTCTATTCCTCAATGTCATGCATGCACTCTTTGGTGGACATTAACTGAACTTTAATGTTTGCCAGTCATTATGATTAGCACCATGGATTTCCAAAGCGCACAGACTTTGGGGAAGACAGACAATTCAGATGATAGTTATAATCCAGGGTGTAGAGTGCAGAGGAGAAGCGTCGAATGCCGTGGGGATACCAGACTGTGTCCTAGGGCCCACTTTACATAGATAAGGGTGTGAGAGATGGGATCCTGGAGGAAGCACCAGGTAAGCTGTGTCCTATAGAAGATAGATAAGCAAAGAAGGGAGTGTGGGATCCAAGCCTTCTAGTCAGAAGCCAGAGTTTAAAAGGATATGGACTATATGAAGCCAATATTTTCTTTGGAGAATGTTGCAAATATCGAATTATAAATGGAGGACTGGCTCTTGTCTGTCTGTGAGTAACCAAATTATAGCTTTTCTCAGATTAGGAACATACTTAATAAGAAATTGTGAATGACACCTCCATCCAGTATCTCTTCTCATGAAACGTATTCAAGAAGTGCAATGCAATGATTAAGACCAAAGGGACAGTGRGCTGAATCAGATGCCCAGGTGACCATCTCAGAGGTCAAACAGTTTTCACACTTATTAGGGGAGCACTAACCTTGACAAAGACAGCCTGGGCCTTTCATGAGGGCGGGGACTGYTGTCCTTATAATATATTTGGCCTGTGACATTGTAAGAAAATCAGAGTTAGCTTAAGACCACCACACAATGAGGTGTTAATGAATGAAACAATTGATTCTCCACCTTTGCCGTGTACATGGTTCCCTATTTTTAAAAACACATCAGCTTGAGCCCAGATCCCAAGACTCTGATTCATTAGGAAGTGGAGGAAGCCTGAGAATCCAAGTTCCAAAAACACTCAACATGTAATCCTGATGCACTCTAGATAGTAAGAATGTGCTCAGTAGTGAGTGCCATACTGTGAGACAGAAGGTATCTCACAGGGTGAGGTATCAGAGGAGTCTAGCTTTCAAGCTTGGCCCTTCTCATCAGCTGGGAAAATCCAGGGAACATTATTTACTTATTTATGACCCTACACTGTGTTTCTAAAGTGGGGATCAAATATAACCAGTTTGGTGAACCCGAAGGCTCTTTAAAAGAAATGATGGTTTTTCAAAACAGCAGTAGAATACACGGTGTGCACGTACTGATAACTTAATACGTCTGCAGTTCAGTGTTCCTGTTTCCAACAGGGACGGAGCTAATAGGGTTGCTCTGAGAACTGAATGCCAGAGTCTGGGTGAAGCCTCGCACACTCACCTGAGTTCAGCAGCCTATCAGTCAATGGTTCCTCCTACCCAGAGTAGTGACACTTTTGCTACTTTGAGCTCTAAGTAGTGAAATGCACTGAAATGTGGTTAGCAAGAGCACTTCACCCCCTGTCCTCTCGGCATGATCACAAAATGTCCCTTGCCTTCCGGTGATCTCCTTATTGGCTTAAAAATGCTGCTCTAGAAATCACCAACTCACCAAATATTTATTGAATCAATGGACTGGGCCCTTTGCCTACTCAAGTAACAATAAGATAGATGTTCTCGCCATTACATATTTTTCTAATGAGGACTTAGAGGTTTAGAGAGGGGACATGACATGCTCAGATTACAGCTGGAAAGAGTGACACCACACTGCCTCTGTGCCCAAGGTGAGCCTTGTATCACCTGGCTGGCTTGCTTGGTTTCTCTCGAAAGCAAACTAGGCCTTTTAATGGCTGCTTCTTCAGAAGTGACTCACTAGGCATTGCCAAAGATGCGCAGCTAAGGAAGGCTGCATATCAGAGGCTGGAGACCACACAGACCCTTGCCCTTTCCTCCTGCAGAGTTGTGTTGCTCTTTGTAATAATGAGGTCCATACACGGCTGTGGTGAGTACCGTGGAGTGCTTTGGTGTTAGTTGTGGCTTTGAGCTGTAGAGTGTCGTAAGACTATATTCAGTACATAGGAGGATAAGTAGTTCAAAGTCACCCTTGCCCATGTAGCAAGTTTGAGGTCAGCCTGGGCTACATGAGACTTTGTCTTAAATACATGCATGTGTGTGTGCGTGCACACACACACACACACACACACACACACACACACACACGGCTTTTAATACTGCTGTTGGTCGATTTGCTTATTTTCTCTTGACTTGTGTTAAGTTTACCACTATATTGTCCAAACCTTAAGAAAGGTCTCCATCTGTGTGGTAGGGCTGCTAAGACCTATTTGAAAGCTTTAGATGTTAATCAAGTCTATTTTAATATGAAACTATTTTTAAAAAATACACATATGTGTATTTTGCCGGCAGGCATGTTTGTGTACCACATGCACATTGCACTTGTAGAGGCCAGAAAAAGATGTCAGATGCCCTGGAATTGGAGTTATGGACTCCACCGTGCGCCACCGTGTGGATACTGGGACTCAAACCTGGGTCCTCTGGAGACTAACTAGTGTTTTGAACTGCTTGCCCTCATCTCCAGCCCCAGCTGCTACAGTTTGAGCATCTGCCATATTCTCACTTGTGTTTATTATCTACAGCCATCACAGAAACCCTCCCAGGTAGGTTCTGACATCTCCGTTGTACAGGTGAGGACATGGAATCAGGAAGGTCAGGAGACTTGCCTACAACACACAGCTGGTCTCCGGTAGAGTGCAAATAAATATCCGAAGTTACATGTTTCCCAGATTGGCAATGTCTCCTGTAGAAAGACACAGCAGTTCCCTCTAGGACACAGAAAACGATCTTTTCAATCACGGTTTGTGGTTTGGCCGTGATGTCTGCTGCTCCTTGTGGACCATAGCACATCCAATGTTCTGATGGGCCCCTCAGACTGAAGCTTGGCTAGGTCCCATGGTCCTCCCCATCCAATGTCAGCTCCAGTCTCGGAGCCACATCATACAGAAGGCTACACAGGGCTCTGGAGCTGGAAGCCGGGAAAGCAAATGCCCCGATGACTGCAATGTTATTAAGGGAACTAGCCTAAATATGATGTGTCCCTCACAAAGGCCACTCTGTCCCCAGCCGGCAGCCTGGGGGTCCTGTTTCAGTGCTGGGTCTGGCCACCCTGGCTCAGCCGCTGTCTTACCTCGTGGAGCAGGCCAGGCCTGCCTGATAATATCACGGAGGCATAGTGGTGCTTTGTGTACATTCAGGGTTCCAGTTACCTGGGGCAGGCAGGATTTGGACTTCTGTGCCTGAGGCCAGGAGGGAGGCAGTGACTAAGTAAAAACAAGCATGAAAGGGGAGTGTTTTGGAAACCCCAAAGGAAGCTTTCTTCTCCCCTGTATCCTCAAGGTGCTTCCCAAAGAGGCTGCTTGATCGCTTGCCTTGCCACTGGGTAAAGAAAGGGGATTCAGGCAGGACTACTTTTCAATTGCTTAGATTGTGTGTGTTCCTACCTCCCCCCCCCCCATGGATGCTTGCCAGCCTGCCAGTTCAGACACCTCTCTCTTGTCCCTGGGGCTCTCTCTGTGTGACAAATCACAGGCAAGCTGTCTTCTGAACCAGGGTTGGGTTGCTCGCGACTTCTTTATCTGAAGCCAGCCGCTCCAAGAATGCCTCAGAGCTAAGTCAGGCGGGGCTTGAAGCTTACACTTCAGAGAACGCAGCCTATGAAAATGTCTCAACGGTCTTTATGCTCAGCCCAGAGATTCCGTTGGAACTGCAGATCCTTTGGAGAAGAGCCTATTAGTGGAGCCTTGAGCCAGCTGCTGCAGGGGTAAACTGTTACAAGGCCAGGCCACTAGGGCTGGGGAGACACTGCTATTGCAGAGGACCCACTTCAGTTCCCAGCACCCAACATGGCAGTGCACAATCATG